>QVRM01005953.1:0-64687 GCA_003439945.1 Dermanyssus gallinae | reverse complement strand
CTTGGCACAATTTCCATCATTGCTTTAGCACCGATAACTACAATCGTTAGATACAATAACGACAATTGTGTGATTGATGAATTGTGTACATCCGTGTTGCACACGTCTGAACGCGCGCGCGTCTCCTGATTTCGTGGTCTGTGGGCTCAAGCTTCTTCGGAGACGACTGCATAACGCTATGGGACCTTGCCGTGGAACGCGATGACGAGGCGACGCAACCAGCGGAGGCGGAACCGTTCGGCGACGTGGACGACCTTCCACCGCAGTTACTTTTCATCCAGGTAAGGTTCTGTTCAGCATCATTCACAAACATTTGCGCCAAGCAAACAAATAGAGACGATTAGCAGCATCAGCAAGTATGTTTTTGTATGTTGTTGTTTGTTTACTATAATTTATGTTAATGTAAAATTATTATTAGTAGTAGTCGAAGCATTTTTTTCTTTTTGCTATATGCGTGTTTGTGTTGCGAACGCGAAGATAGCCGTTTTTGCCACAGTAAAGTCAATGCTCGTTAGTGTGGTTGGCTAACCTAGTGGCTGTTGTGTCTGCACTTGCTGACCGATTTGCAGGGCCAGCAGGAGGTGAAAGAGTGTCACTGGCATCCCCAAATGCCTGGCCTGCTTCTCATACGGCGCACAGCGGATTTAACATTTTCCGCACTATAAGTGTTTAGTGTGACTACACCCATGATTAACCTGGTTAAGCGGTATTGAATACATCAACATCTCGTTTTCCCTCATCAATCTACGGGACTTTGACCTAAACTGTACACAAACGTTGTGACTTTAACAAATATATATATTATATATATATATATATATTATATCTATATATATATATATATATATATATATATATAATTGTAATTCTGCAACACTTGTTGACCGAGAGACTCAATAAAGTGTGCACATTAACTCGAGTATATTATATTGTGTTTTTGTGCGAATAACCCATAGTGAGTTTAATTCCGTTAGGAATTAATTAATGATAATATTAGTAATAAAAGCCAGGGTAGTGAAAAAAATAATCCCTAATGTATTGAAAAATGTGTATCGGAGTGCTGAAACGACAACAGTATTGGTCAAGTTAAAGAGAAAAAATATATCATCGAGACGAGGGATTTCAAAGGTAAGTTCCAAGTTGTTGAAATGGCTGGCAAAAGTCAACAAGCGTTCGATTCAAATTTGATACACTTCCTGCTTCGGCGTTTGCATCATCGTCTCGTTATTATAGCAAGTCTCGTTTACATTGCTTGTCGAACCATAACAATGGATATAGACCAGCTAAATGCCAAAAAACGAAATGCATACTCGAAATGTGATTGTGCTTGTCATCACACATGGGAACACAAAAAAAATTTCACTCGACAACAGCAGGATAGGTACGTACCTAATTATAACAGCTCTGGAGCTCTAGAGGCACACGATACAGTGCTCAAAGTGAAATTATACCAATTAATTATTCGCTTGACATGTGTATATATATGTTATATATATATGGCAATAAAACCTTCGCAGTTGCGTCGATAGAATACACCTGCGCAACCGTTCTAGAAGTCTACACTGCACTCCCTCAACCGGTCATTCCTCTGCTTGGGTCTCCCGAACCAAGGAGAAAAACGTGCGTTTAGGAAGTACAAGTATCTTTATAAACGTATGTAGATCTTACGATCATTAATGGTGACATTTAGAGCACATTGGTTTGACTAGTTGAAGGTCGTTACTAGCTGAGTGATATTATAATTAAAACGTTAAATTTAAACGACATTCTCAGCGATATAGACTTGCACATCACGTTCAGGGGTTGCTGTTAAAATAGTTCAATTTATTGAGCAGCCAAATGTGAAGTTTTCATATTTTGGCACGACACACTTGTAACTGAAAAGCAGTACACTGTTCTCTGTACCAGCGGCTACTACCAATCAACCACAAGGAAGAGTTCGTCACTGAGGTAATTTTCCAAAAGGTTTTGGCAAGCCATGGTAAAGCCGTGGAAGGATATCGTGGTTGCCGGGAGGATGCACATCTTTCAACACGACGATCCACAATACGAGCTCACGAGCGCAACCAAACCAGTTGGACCGTTCAAAATGGGCCAGTTTTGGTTTACGGGCTTCTGGCCACCCTAAGAGTCAAGATTTATTGATTCCTTTGGATTACTAAAGCTTTATGAAACGAAGGTAAGACGTTATTAAACGACCATTAGCAAGTCTGTGTGCTGGAACATGGCAGCGTTTACCATTCCGGACAGAGAATAACTTAGAACTGCGGCTGCGATCGTAGCTGATACAAATAAAATAATAAAATAAATAATCCATTGAGTACCTCTATTTATAAGGTGTATATTTACCGGTAAGCAAAATTGTATCTTCGAATAGGTGTTTTCGGCTAGAAAAAGATTAGTTCCGTGGCAATGGAGACTTTGGCAGACTTAAAATGTATGCATAGATATAATAGAACTCCTTTTTGCGTAGTTCAGCGACCCAGTATCATTGACAGTAATTCGCTATATCTGACGAGAGAGGACCAAACGGTCAAAGACGGCCGTGAGTGATATTATGTCATTTCATGTGAATTGGAGAATTTATTGTGTCCCTGTATTATAGCTACGTTTGTTTGATTGATATTAGTCAGCCCGAAAGGACACACCCACAATGTTGATATGATGAAGTTGATTGTCCAGGCGTGCCAGATAATAGGAAGTGTTAACGATTTAGTGCTTACTTGCCATGCCCGGCCGGAAAGATCGCATATTCTACGGTCCAGGGCACGTCGCGATGCCGCAGATGCCATCGCTGAACGGTTGGAAGTCTCGGCTTTCACCCGAGGTTGAGATCAGCAAGATGCCCAACCTATATCAGAACTTGCGCTATGGCGTCTTGGTCGCTGCAAGAAGCGCCTATACCGTAATATAATGCCAAAATGCCAAATATGCGACTACTGAGAGGACGACACGGTTGAGCAAATGGCATTGAAAAAGTGTGATGTAATTTTAAATACATATATTATTATTTAGTTCGAAATTGAATGTATATATCTGTACTGGTCTTCATTCACATAAAGAAGCTTAATTTGCTCTAACACGGTGCAGTAAAGCTAGTCGGAGCAGGCCTTTTCTCGCCTTGAACTTGGTTTCCCCCCCACAAGTAAACTACGAAAGCATGCTTTATAGACATATGCAGGCCAACAATACAATAGCCAAGGTTTCATAATTAAGTTTCATTCGTCAAGGACCAGTTCGGCCTCCGTTGAAATAAAGGTCAAAAAGCAAAAACGGGCTAACCACGAACTGACGTTTGCCGACCCTGTGATCAGGAGGAAGCATTGAGGCTCCCGTGAGCCTCAGTAGCATGCACGACTGCCCCCCGTCCCCGGCGGCTGCTCCAGCCGCGCCGATAAAGAGGAAAACTGTCCTGTTAGTCCTGCCAGAGCGGCGGCGTCCGAGACAGTTCCCGCGCTCACGTGCAACGACCTAACCTCTCTGGAGGCGGTGATGCCCTCAAGAGATGTTGGAATCAGTCGGACCGCCTCGGGTGGCCAGTACATGCCCTTGAAGCTGTCGATGTCCTGCACTGTCTTGCCCGTCGTACGCTTGGTTCTGAGATATTCCATTGCCGCCGCTATATATGAGGAGTCAGTGGCGTGGTTTGCCGCCCAGCCCGTTTTTTGTAGTAGGCAGCAGTCGGCCGACGTGAAGTGCACGTATAGTCGACGCACATATAGTACACGTATCACCGACGTGCAGTGCCCGCATAGCCGATGTGTAGCACACGTGTAACTGACGCGCAGTGCACGTACACTGATGAGTGGTGCACGTATAACCGACGTTGCACATGGGCCAAACGTGCGCTCAAACTGACAAACCCGGCACGTCCACGTAGTGAGCACCAGCAGCCGCGACCGCTCAGCGAGGCAAGCAAGAGGAGAGGGTCAGGGTCAGACCCTCACCTTAGGGCGCAGGGGAAAACCGCCAGCAGCGTTGGTGGCCCAAACGGAAAACTACGGCAGGTCAATCTGACGGCGGGCAAGGCGGGGTGTGTTTTCGCAGCGGTCCAGCGGCAAAGCGTAACACAGCAGGGAATCGCCAAATTCTTCTGTATCGGGAACGTATGACCGTCTCGACGATGGTCAGCACGAGACTAAACCCCTGCCAGGGCAACCAGCCCTGCTCTGCAGAACAGCTTGGCGCATCCCCTCGGGTTCGTGAGGTGAGCCCACGACAAGATCCATAAATGCCGGTGGAGCACGAGGCACTTTTCCCACGATCTCTAAGTAGTGCCGCACATTTCCGAGCTCGAGGGGGGACGATTGAGGCTTCTAGTGGACGAAAGTCACACATTAGGTGCTGTTGGTTGCCAGTACCGATAGTGCTTTAGCAGTTCCAAACCTCTCATATAAGAATGGCAATACATAGGTGGGCCAATAGGGGTCTTCTTGTTGAATGCCTGTTTCGGACGGTATTATTAAATTAGGTGTAACAGAGCAAGTTGAACGTCTGTACGACGGTACAAGTTTAGAGTGGTGTCCTCGACTGTTCTGGGCGAATGGCCTTTTTTACTGCATTAAAATAATTTGAAAATTCAGCTTGGAAAAGTGAGATAAGTCATAAAGGCCAGGAAAGGGCGAGTTGTATGGCCTGCAGTCTTCACCCCGGGTTGACCGAGAACCCCATTGTCGGCTGTCTATTCGGTGTTTGAGTGGTCCTGTGCTATCCCTTATGCTTTCGCTAAGGGATAGAGTAATCCTGCGTAGACATGATGAGTATGCTGTCAGCAGATTGAGCCGCGTCAACTCTTTCAAGGCGAATTATTTGCCGCAAAAAAAGATAAATACAAGCTCCGCAGAGGGTTGCCCATCGTTGTTGTTTCGGTTGAAGAGCTCCCGGGCGACAGGTGTTTGTGATCTTTCATTATGTGAGGTGTGTTTAAACTTCCCGACAAGCGCCACAAGAACAAGTACTGATTAAAAAACGCAATCGTCGTTTCGATCGCCTCAGCTAGCTCCGGACTGACTACTGAGAACACACCAGACAGCGACGATAGGTCTGTGAGAGTCCTGTGAGCCTTAGGGTTGGCACAGCGCCGTGGCAAAATTACTCGAGATCTCCTAAACGTCTCAGCACACGTTGCTATCGCAGCAGTATGTTTTTGTTGGCCATCTGAATTTACCGGCTTTGGAACTTGTTTAGAAGATGATTGTATGGTTGCCGCAACGTGGCCTGCTTTAGTTTCACCTGTTGACGCGTACGAGTATCACTGATGAGTCTACTTCTCTCTAAGAAAGAAAGGTATCGGGCATGAAGAGGCACCAGCTGCATGTACTTCGTAGCAATTAACACACCGAGGCGTGTTTTGACATGAGACAGCTATATGCCCTTCGGACCTGCATCTACGACAGACTTTCTGTGGGCTACACTGATTTGCTATGTGGCCGGGTCGGAGGCACTTGAAATAAACCAACGGTTAGTGTTAGAGAGGCGGTTGTCAATCTAATATGAGTATTACTCTGTCTAAAGGCTTACGTCCGTCACTCCGAGTAGCGTGCAGGTGACGAACAAGAGCCACGCCCAGCTCTCTGAGTTCCTCGAGGATTTCCACCTCTGTGAACACGACGCAAACGCCAAGCGTTCTAGTCTTGTATAAAGCTATATCTGGGCATGAGGGCTTTACTTGTATCCTATTTAGTTGCTTGATGTTCAACAGGGAGGTTGCCGACTCCATGTTAGAAGTCCGAACGGCGATGCTTGAAATATCCCCCAGAAACTCTACTTCCTGAGGTCAATGTGTAAATTACCTTGAATAAAGTTAGCAGTAACCCTTCGAAATTAACGGGCATGCCACCGTCGGTGGTTTGCCTGCGGAAGACGACTTTGATAGGAATTGTAAAATGCAAATCCACCATTATCACTACGATTGCTATCCACTTTGTCTTGAATAGCCTGCCGGGTAGTCCGAGGTAACATATTCCTCCATCCTTCTCTTTACGCCTAAAGTCCATCATATCGAGGCATAGTATTCATTTCTTCAGTAGTGTGGCTATTGCTTCTGAAAAACTACGATATATTGCAACCACGTTGATGGTGCTTCCTGTGAGTAATTACTACGCAGTTTTTCTTGTTTGTTCTGCCGGGCAGGAAAATTGCTATTATACAACACAGCAACTCCCTCCACTTGCTCAACCTGGTCCTTCTGTTTGTACATCTAGATATTCCTGTATACACAAACTAGGGCGACTGTGGGTTCGAAACTCATGTCTCGGTAAAAACCAACATCTCATACTGCCCAGCTAAAGGAAGCAATGAGAAGTCTGATGCATAGTTTTTATTTAATATATATATATATATATATTTATACAAGTAGTATCTGTTGTCTCAAGTATGTTGTGCTTGTCTTCATACTGGTGCGTCGTTTCTACAGCTCGGTTAAGTGAGAGCCCGCCAAGCACATTGCGCAAGAAATCGCTTTTTTTATTACGAAATGTACTTTGTTGTCTACCAATCCTTGTAAAAGATATATTTTAATATCCACTGAGCTATCCACATGTTCGTTATTTTTGCAGGTTATGTTCCTGCGTTAACTTCTAGTGTTTTCACCGCGGCGTCAGGTTGGGGTGTCAGGGCGCCTCTTAATAATCACTCGAGAAACCCGTTTTAACATATATATGTGGCCTAATCGAACGAAGCACGAGCCATATGTGGCCTTTTACCCGCCGCTACATAAACATTATTTGGCCTGAACTTTGCAATCTTTCCTAAAATGTTCCGGAGAGCCACGCAGGGGCAACAATACCCCTCGGCAGTCCATCCTGCTGGGCAGCGAAGGCATGGCTATTAGTGGGACGTCGGTGAAGTTGCGGTGGTCCTCTAAGTTCGTCGATGTCCTGCCGAGCATCTTAGTCTTAACTTCTTCATATGTCATGTCCATATACAAGTGGTTGCGACCCCGCTCGTAGCGTAGACATCTCTGCGATGGAAGCGCAGGTCATGCGTTTTAGTGGCAAGCGTTGACTGCAGATAGTTAGTTAAACGCGTCGATTTCTCCGTTGGGTGATACTCCTTGCCTAAGCAGTAACGGCGGCATCCACGGTAAGATGACCTATGTCAAACTGGAGACACACTGCATGTATATGCCTTCGCATTTTGGTCGTCGTTGATTTTAATCGCCTCAATTATCCTGCAGACAATTTGTCATACTTCGTGCAGACTATGTACAATAGATTACACCTACCACGAGTCTAACCACTAACACACTCACAAAAACACACGGTCCGGCTTCTAAAGGTCTAAATGAAGATGTCTCTCAATAAAGACATTTAGTGACATGCATAGAACCCACGTATCTACTATACGTCAGCCTACTATACATATTGGGTGTTGTGGGTGGCCGAATTAGCTTTGATAACCTTGTCGTGGACAACCACAGCGCAAAGAAGACATACGACTTCGAAAGCTTTCATGTTGGCCAGTGACGCTGTATTAGTCGATCTCAATATAGGTATAGATCTCAATATACGTACGGGGGATTGATAGACGGTAGAGCTTCGTGCGGACGTGTGTGCATCGAGCTCCGAGGAAACACGCCCATTCGTGTGTATGCAGGATGGTTATCCTAGGAAGTGACCCTACCGGAGTGATGTCTGTAACTCAGTGATCAGTTTGGTGCAGTGTGTGTGGCCATGCGACAACTTATCGCGGGCTGCCACAGTGAAGCCAGTAACCGCGTTGTCATCACTGGAGAAGTACCAGCAATACTACATAATAATAGTAATAATAATAACAATCATAATAATAACATCAGCAGCAGCAACAACGACAGTAGTGGCAGCAACAACAGCGATAGCAGCAACAGCGACAGCAACAGCAACAACAACAACAAAAATAATAATAATAACACATACACATATATATTTTGTTGGAGCAAGGGTTCATTTCATCAATGTACACATGTATCACAATTGCTGACGTATTGCTCGTACAACATCTACAATATTGCTTACATCATTCCTATTGCTTGAGGGTCGGCGGTCACCGACCAACAATAACTAATAATAATAACTAATAATAATAATAATAACATAAATGTCAGGATGCGGATCAGACCCGCTGGGCCAGCTTAGAGCTTTAGTCTGGCTTTAGAACCCCCCCCCCCCCCTGCAGCTTTTGCTAACGTTGGAGAGCCACAAACGCATAACGCAATAATGATGCAGCACGACCCCAATAACACATCTAGCGGCGGATTAAATGGGTCGGCGGCACACTCACAGCAAACAGCTTGCCCCCTATGCAACGGACAATGCACAAGAAGAGGGCTTACGAGACACATAGCAGCCAAACATCCATCAGCCTCTCTTAGCTCATTCACAACGTCTCCCACATCGGTTGATAACAGCATACCACAGTCCGCCCGCATCATCGAAGACATCCAGGGCGTAGCGAAAAGGTCAAGACTGTTAAGAATTGTTTCGAAACCCGTAAGAAAACAGGTAGCGGAGGCATTGACAAATGTTCTCTCGGGTGTCATAGCCGATAACAACGAACACGCGTGGTATGCGCTTTTCTCGTTCGTGCCAGTGGTTCTTCGTCTTCCTCCCTCCCGCAACGACGCCCAATCACTCTCCGTCATCATTCGTCATAATTTGCGGGCATTCTCTAATGGATTGCGTCTAGCCGAGGTCGTAGCCCCAGTCGCTAAGAAAAACCGCACTTTCAAGAATGACCGTGTCCGTCAGACCATTCTTAAGCTAACTGAGGGTGACGTTTCAGGGGCAGCTAGGTTGATCGGATGGTCGGACGTCCTGGCTCCCAGCACAGATCACCTGGCGGCCCTTCGCAATAAACACCCCCCGGCTCCGCCAGACCTAGACTGGCCAGCCCCCCCCCGGGCTTCTGCTCCCATGTACCACGTCGGGGGAAGAAGTCATAGCCGCGGCCAAGACTTTTGCCCGAAGTTCTACCGGGGGTCTTGACTTCATTCGACCACGGCTGCTAATGGACCTACTATCTCCAACATTGGGGGACACAGCCGGTCGGCTGGCAAGCGCATTAGCCAAAATCGTGGACTTGCTCTTGTGGGGCGTCCCTCCACCTCAACTGCGACCCATAATCTTCGGAGCCAAACTTTTTGCCATACAGAAGAAAGATGGGTCAGTGAGGCCAATTGCTTGCTCCTCCACCTTGCGCAGGCTAGCCGCAAAGATTGCTTGTAATAGAACCATAGACAGGATCCGCGAGGCGACTGGTTCCCACCAGCTTGGCTTTGCTGCACAAGCCGGGGCCGAGGCCGCCGTGCATGCCGCCCGAGCTTTCATCGATTCACGCTCACTGCCTGGGGTTTGTAAAGCTAGACTTCAGGAATGCCTTCAACACTGTAAGACGGAATCACCTGTTGAAGGCGGTCGGGGCGCACTGCCCCCAGTTGGCACACTACGTCTACCAAGCGTACCGCTACTCTTCTCACCTGGTTCTCCCAGACGATCTCATATCCTCGGCCACGGGGCTGCAACAGGGTGATCCTCTGGCTCCTCCAGTGTTCTGCCTGAGCATTAAAGAGCTGGTCGATTTCCTTAGAAGCTCACTAAACATTTGGTACCTTGATGATGGTGTGCTAGGGGGAGACGCAGACATGGTCGCTGAAGACGTCCGGCGCGTGCTCAAATTTCGCCAGATTTCTGGCTTGGAACTGAATCCCGAGAAGTGCGAAATTTTCGTTACGGGTGATAGTGCGCAGGCGCCCGACCTCCGTCCCCTTGAAGCTTTATTGCCGGGCTGTAAGATTACCCTCGACCACGACCTGGAGCTTCTGGGAGTCCCCCTGCGACCACAGGGGCTCACACGCGCTCTCGAAAAATGGCAAAACGTTTTAAAGGACGTCGCTAATAACCTCACCCCGCTCGGCGCTCATCGCGCTCTCTCCTTACTTCGCTCGTCGTTTTCAGCCACCAAGGTCACCCACCTTCTCCGAGGAGCTGATCTGACAGGGCGATTGGACGACCTTCGTCCATTGAACGAGTTAACGCTGAACACCCTCGAGTCTCTCCTTAATCTATCGCTGGCACCTCCCGCTCGAAAGCAGGCGCAACTACCCATCTCCAAGGGAGGCCTGGGGATTCCGGATCCACTCATCTCGGCTGGGCCAGCTATAGTCTCCTCCCTTCTCCGATCTGAGAACAACGCCATCGCACTTCTAGACGAGGCCGGCGCTGTTCAGTACAACGACCATACAAGACGCCTACAAGAGGAGCTGGAGACAATTTGCAGTGTTGCCCCGGATAACCCACGGAGCCAACACGACTGGAGCGCGTTGTTACACGAAAAAGTGTATTGCGGCTTACTCACGGGCGCCACGGACGACTCTGCAAAGGCTCGTCTCCGGGCGGTCGCCGCTATGGGATCCGGGGCCTGGTTGCATGCGCTTCCAAGCGCCCCACTGGGCACCCTTTTGGACGATGAGACGACCAGAATTGGGGCAGGACTTCGGCTCGGCTGTGATCTTGTGTCTTCCCACCAATGCAAATGTGGTCAACCTGTTGACAAGTTAGCCCATCATGGGTTATCGTGCATCATGAGTGCCGGGCGGCGGGCCAGACATGCCAGCATTAACGACACTGTTAGCCGAGCGCTCCGATCTAGCGGATTTCCCTGGATCCTAGAGCCCCAGGGTCTCTCCGCCGACAATGGCAAACGTCCTGACGGGATGACTCTAACCCCCTTCAGCAAGGGCAGGATGCTTGTCTGGGACGCCACAGTTACCGACTTATTAGCACCTTCAATGGTCGGTGGCGGGGCGATCTCAGCAGGCCACGCTGGTAATCTAGCCGAGGCGAAGAAGCTCGCAAAATACGCCTCAATAGGTTACCCACATGAGTTTCAACCGCTAGCGTTCGAGACCTTGGGCGGTCCAGGCAACCTCACTCGCAAACTCCTTCACAGAGTCGGTGAGCAGCTGAACCTCGCAACCGGAGACAAGAGATCTGCGGCTTTCTTGAGACAGCGCCTTGACCTCGACGTCCAACGCGGAAACGCGGCGTCCGTCCGGGGCACGCTGCTGAAGTGGTCTCAACCCACTCTATACGAGTAATATCCTAGTGCACACGTTTGTATATATATATATATATATATATATATATGCGTGCCGTGGGCGGCAATCGTCTCACTGAACGCGTTTTTAACAAAAACGAACATCAATAATGTTTGTATGGAGGTTGCATATACGTATATAGTGATCGTTATCACGCGTTACTTACGACGAGATGACTTGTGGGCATTGTGCTTTTCATTCAACCCGCTGACGAATGATTGATAGGTGCCTCTGTTCGAGGGCTGCTTAACGTAAACTAGAACGCTGGTGTTGTATTAATATGGCGTTGACATGACAAACCGATGAGTAAGTGGCCATTGTTTGTTTCTACTGTCGCATATCCGGTCAGTTTACACTCCGGCTTGACGTTCTTGACCAACCACTGTGTGCGCTCCATTTCTCTCACTTATTCTTTTCTTTAGACTTCGTCAATGTTGGCACTTCCTATCGCAAGCATTATATACATAAGCAGGTGAAATATAGTTGGAATATGGATCGATAATTATATATATATATATATATATATAATGGGCAGGAGTCGTTTGAGCGCTTGTTTAAAATTTTGCTGCCATTTTGAAATAGCGGCGCTGACGGCAGTTGATTCCGTGGATCACGGCTGCTAACCTAAAGTTTCCAGGGAGATGGGTTTTGCTGTTGTCCCAAAAAACTGGCAACCGTCGGGCGAATTTCTTGTTTAAACAACGCCTTTCAGTTGACGTTCAGTTAAGAAACGCCGTCTCCATCATGGGGATTATGAATAAATGGGTCCGACTAGACGCCCTCTGTTAAGTTTAACAGCGTACGAAACAGTGTAAAACTGACCCGACGGTAATACTATACGCTACAGAATAAGAATATTGACGGAAGAATACAACAGAGTATGGTAGACTTCCTATTAATGCGTTGTTACAGGGATAAACGTTTTGTTGGTGGCCAACTAGATCCCTGCAAAGCAAAATAAATAGCTTCGAAACTGATAAAGAGCCTTACAACTCACTAAGATTCCAAATCATGTTATCGATGAATGGCGAGACGCTCTTTACTCTGTTAGAGGACACAGATAGCCTACACGATACACTGAATAATCATAATTCTGCCACTAAGCAGGTTGCTGCAGCTCAAATCCCGATGCACCTTAAAACATGTACTAACATGCATAAACATTTCTGCATCTCTAATAGTAAAACATTTTTGTTGCTACCTAGAGATGCACAGTTAAATCGTTCAGATAGAGTGAATTTATTTGTTACTAACTAAATTATTTCGGTGGCTTATGACCCTATGCCCGCTCAGCCACAAGCGCCCAGTGAAACAAACATGCGTCTGAAAGAGTCGAGCATGGTCTTAGCTGTAACAGCAGTCAAGAAAGTTGCTCCAGGCGCTTTGCACTAAACTACGCTTTTCTTTACTACGAGCTTCCTCTGTTAGGCCAATAAAGTTTTCATAAGGAAGAAAGTGCAAGTTAAAGATGGCTAGTCGCGTAATCACGCAATTTATTGACCTACTTCATAATAACGACTTTCAATTGATAGCTAGCTTGTCCAATCAGTCTGATAGACTCCCGCCATTACATTTGGATGGACCAGGAGTTATCTGTGACAATTCCGCACTGATTCACACCACGAAGGACTTTGCCAAAGCCGTTCTCGCCCCAGGTGCTGCCCCAGGAGTTCTTAACGATCCAGTATTTTCGCCCGCCTTCCTCGCCATACCCTACAAGCGAGACGACATGATCGACTTTCTTGGGACACGACGGGTTGTCGTAGATGCCGCCGCGGAATAGCTGGAAGTCGCGGTTCTCACCCGAAATCGAGATTACCAAGGTGCCGTGCGTGGCCAGAGCTTGTGCCACCGCGTCTTCGTCGCCGGGCAGGACACGGCGGTACTGAAGGCCTTTGCCGAAATTTCCACCCTTGTGTTGGCAGGTACCGCGCTGTCCTGTTCGACCGGACGTATACCTGTACGAGTTTTCCTCATGTATCCCGTACTTGCCTACGTAGCTCATCACGACAAATTCGTGACCTCCGCTGCAGCCTCGATTAAGAGAAGAAGACACATGGTACGAACAATCGACGATCTGCTGTTCGGCCAAATCGAGACGCTGTCCGGTCTTCTGAAGGATGGCAGACTCAATGACCCCGATGGTTCCGAAGGCGTAACACGAACCACAGCCCGCCTGACTCTACAGTTCATACGCAAAGTACAAATTTATATATATATATATATATATATATATATATATATAATAGCATACGGATGCAATTATATATAGTGCATAAATATGGTATACTTAACGTGCCTTGGCAGGAGTCACAATACCATGCTGACGCCAGTCCACCCTGCTGGGCAGCGAAGGCATGGTCAATGGTGGGACGTCGGTGATATTGTGGCCCTCTAAGCTCATCGATCTCTTGCCGAGCATCTTGGTCTTCACTTCTTCATGACTCATGTCAGACAGGTGGTTGTGGCCCAGCTCGTAGCCGACCTCGCCGCGATGGAAGCGCAGGTTATGCGTTTCAATGGCCAGCGTGGACTGCAGGTAGTTGGCTAGACGCGTCGAGTCCTCCGTTGGGTGATACTCCTTGCCTAAACGGTAACGGTGGCAGCCACGGTTAGATGATGGTATATCGAACTGGAGACACACTGCGTTTGCATGCCTTCTCTTTTTGCTCGTCGTTGGTTTTAGCCGCCACTAGGTTTTCATACAAATAATATATCATAACCTTTGAAGACTATATAGCTGGCACCTACTACGAGTCTAACCAAACACCTCTAACGCACATAAAATATGACAGTCCCGTGCGCCGCAAAAAGTCTAAATGGAGATGTCGCTCGAAGAAATGACACTTAGTGACGTGCATAGACCCTAGGAATCTTTTTCACGTCATCTTACCATGTTGGATTTTGTAGGTAGCCCACTTAGCTTTGACAACCTCCTCGTGGATGGCCTGCGAGATGCCAATGAGAACGAGAAAAAGGCATGATGCGACAAAAGCTTTCATGGTGGCCATGGCTACGCTGTGTTAGTCGATCTCGAGCACAGGTTGGATTCAAGACGAACACGGATATATATAGTGATCTTTACCGTCAATTGCTTTTGAAATGATTTGCCGGCGCCGTGTGCAATAACCATTTCAATCCGCCGACGAATGATTGATTGATGCGCAGATTGAGCTTTTTGCGTTTGGGCTTAACGCCTCTGTTCGAGGGCTGCTTGGCGTAAGCTATAATGCTGCTGTATTGCTAATATGGTGCTGACATGGCGGCAAACCAAGATAAGTACGTGGTCATTGTTTGTGTGCTACTGTCGGCAATGCGGTCCGACTACGCGCAGGCTTGACGTCCTTGATCAACCACTATGTGCAGCCACCCCGGGGCCTGAGTTTTATCTCTCTCAGTTTCGCGTTTGCCTAGGTCTCGTCATCATTTTTTAGTGCCTCCGATCAGGACAATGAGAATTTTGATCGCCCATCTCTAGCATTTTGAATGCAGTCCTCTCTAGTCTGCTCGAATATCGATCGAGTGGGCTCGCTGACCCGCCGAAAGCGCAACCTACTGCTAACTATGGGCAGTAGCTAACACGAGATCGGTTAAAGTAATGCACATGTTTAAAGAAGTTCTATCAGTGTATAGCTCCGGCCGCGAACACTGAGACTATAATCAATATTATAACTTTCAGCTCTCGACGTTGCCTTGAAATTAAGTTGAAATGTGTATCCATAATAATCTCACTCTACATGTATATATATATATATATATATATATATATCTTTACATAAGTACAGGGTAACCGGATTTGTTGTTGGAAGAGCAATTTTTTTCAGAAGGCTAATTTTTCATGTCATGGCTGAGATTTCGGCATTTACCTTGTTTAATTGGAAACCATGCAAACCAATTTAAGAGTGGCCGGTCTGGGTCTCGAACCCAGGCCTCCCGAATGCGAGGCAAAGGCTTTGCCACTAAGCCATCTTGCTCAGTTGTTTATATATATATATATATATATATTGGGCATTGTAGAGCTCGTTTAATCAAATATTTTTTTCGCTGGTGTTGTTGCCCGATACAGGAGCACAAAAGGTGCGGTTGCGAGACAACCAGTTCGTCCTATACAGTGAAGAATAGCAACGTCAACGTTAGAGGCGTTTCTATGTGAAGATGTGGGCTGCTGGCATGCTGAACAACTACCTTACATAGGCCCACGCATACTTCCTAACAGGTTGGATAAGAGAGAAGCACACCATGCATTCCTGACTGAAACAACACTAGGACTATTGAAAAACGTTCCAGAGGGCGTTTGCGAGAGCATGTGGTGCCAGCACGGCGAAACGCCACTGCACACGACTTCTATGGTATGCGATTCGCTCAACGTGACCTTCGAGAATTGGTAAATTGGCCGGAGTGGGCCGACCGCTTGGACGAAAATCTCTGCAGGCGCCACTAAGTGTGTAAAGTAGTTCGAGAATACATATCCGAGCCGCTACTGTAAGGTAATAATTTGTTGGGTGTGCTTCCAGATTTGTAGCACGTGATTTATCTGATGTAGCGAATGATTTGTGCATGCACTATCTTCGACAGCCCTCCGGAAAAACCTTAATTACTACGCAACCATAAATCGGATCGCTAAAGTACTCGCCATGTAATATGTAATTGCCAAGATGTGCGATTTTTCATTTTTGACCGTGAGAGCAAACAATAAAACTCAACTTTTTGCAATTTCTTTTCTAAAAGCCATGGCGTATATCTTTCAGGTAAAGCAGATTTTTCCTACGAATACGACGGTACTGTCTCGCAATTGCACCTTTTGTAATTCAAGGTTGGCAAACAATACCAGTGTCACAGATTTAAGTGATCTCACTCTCACACTCTCACTCCGAAACAACGCTTGTCAGAGATCATGTCGCATTGGAAAACAAATCTTTGCCTCAACGAGCTCTACTATTTTCTATATCACTTTTTAAAAACTTTGATTGATGATTAAACAAAGCCGCATATTCTTGCAACTTTGTATTTTTGCTTTAGGCAAAAACAGCCTTACATCAACTCAGTGTATATACAGTCCCTGAAAAAAATATAGGGCCAACCATTTTTGCCACATTTCACGCATTTATTATAACCGATCGTTTACAGATCATAGTGATACATGCGCGCAGAGTAACAGCGGATACTTCCATCGACATTTGGGGTATCGGGTTACCTTGAAACACGAGATTTCGACATTTGGAAATCTCTCCCTCTCTAATCGGGACATACTTTTACCGTCGATTGGGGCGTTTTCCCCAGATTCAGATCCAGAACGTGGTTTATTTACGAAACTGCATTACAAATGCTTAAGTTCTCGGTAAAAAATGACATTTTATAAAAAGAGTGAATTTACACATTCACATGGTCATATATACAGGTGTGTACACGGTAAACCGGTGATTCAGCTCCTCGGTGTGATTCAACAATTGTAGCAAGTAAATACGCTCGACACAACAGTATTGCCGACCTTTTGTATGGAGGCTCCTATAACTAATGAATCAATTACTATATCCGCCGGTAGTAAACTACGAGAGGTTTTGTAGGCAAGCGTAGTCACTCTAAGAATATATATTTTTGAGATTGGTAAAAGGTTATAAGCAGCGAACAGATCACTAACTGACTCATAGCGCCGTCGGGAGAAGATGGCACGAAATGCATCGTTTTAAATCACCTGTACCCTTCGAAGAATGCCTCTGTAGCCACCACCCCACAGAAGAACACCATAACATAAAATAGGTGAAAACAGGGTCTTGTAGGCAGTTAAAAGGAATTGAAACCCCCACCTGCATTAATCTCCGCAACGTTGCAATAACTGCGTAGCATTTTGGAAACAATTGATCTATGTGAAAATACCAGGGTAAATGTTCATGCAATACCAAACGGAGACACCTCACGGCCTGAGAACGATCTACCGTATTGACACCCAGTCGAAAACGATCTGGCAATTAAAGCAGCCTTCTAGCGGGTCGAAACACTAAGATATTAGTCTTGCTCGTATTCACAACCAATCCGTATTCATTGAAAACCTTAACAACTTTTTCAACTAACTCCAGGGAAGCGTTAATATCACTAAAGACGTGAGCCGAAATAAGATAGTCGTGTCGTCAGCAAAAGCGATCGCCTTTCCTAGATTATCGTGTTTGATTTTCAAGAGTATGAAGTTGAGTAATATAAGAGACATAAAGGGACCAAGAACAGAACCCTGTGGAGTCCCCAAGCCAACAAGCTGCCAAGTAGATTGAATAGGTCCAACCTTTACAGACTGAGATCTATTCTCAAGATAGGATCTAAACCAGCTGACTGTTGAGAACGTGCAGCCTACGTGGGTCATCACATTCAAGACATTTGAAGGCCACATTTAGGAACACGCCCAAACAAGGCTGGTCCATTTCGACCAAGCCAACCACATGCTGCCACAGATGTGCTAGGGCTAAGTCTGTCGATCGGTTTTTACGAAAGCCAAATTGGTCTGATGAGAGGATGTTAATTTCCTTCAAATAACAAGTTTGACTCAGCAACACTAATTTTTCAAATACCTTTGAAATGTAGTCAACAACTGAGATAGGGCGGTAGCCGGACGCAAGACACCTATCCCCTTTACCCTTGTACAATGGGATTACGTTGGTAGATCTAAGACATCTAGGGAAATAGTTGTGTTGAAAAGATAGATTAATTACTCTTGCCAAAGGAGTTGTAATAACGGAGGGAGCTAACTTTATTAATTTAGCCAGAACACTCATGATTCCACGAGACCAGCTAGCATTCAAGTTCCTAATCGCACCCTCAACATCAGAGGCAAGTTTATCGTCTTATATCCAACCGTAGCGAAATGTAGGTTTTGTTCGTCGGCGATCGACTTAGGCTCACTAATCGCGTGACCCGTGCTAGAAGTTAAGGCTGATGGAAGCTCTGCCTTAGCAAGCTCTCTACCGCAGGCTTTGTTAATATATTTCCACAAACTCGGCGAGTCCGAATTAATGTAATTAAACCGATTTTTATAGAAACATACTCTGGCTAGGCAAATAGCGCGTAAATACCGCTTTCGAGCGCATGAATATGCCATTTTTGTCTCCGGCGTCAAGTGCTTACGATACCTTCGATAAAGCTTGTTCACTTTGTGCCTCAACCGACAACGCCCCGGGGAAAAAGAGAATGTGTGGCTGCCTCGAGAAGTACCGGGATCGTCCGGACTAATCTTAGCAAATGCTTTATCATAAATTTTGCCCACGGTAGCCCGAAGCGGTTCGAAAGCTGAATCTACATCTAAAGCGTCATAGACGTTGATCCAGGAGGCCCGTCTTACCAAGTTAAGAAATATATGAATACTGCGCTGGTCATGCCGCCTACTCACAATGGGTATGTCCCTTTCAGGTACAACCGAAACGGGTTGACCGCCGCTAACAGAGATAATAATCGGATAGTTTTCTGAAAATACTGGGGTCTCTAGCACAGCTGCTTCGATAGAACTAAAAACAGAACAATTTGCTATAGCTATATGATCTATAAAGGTTGCTGACCTGGGACGGGTTACCCTATCTATTGTGTGAACAAAACCCTTCGCCATTAAAAAGGTAGGTATTTTCTAGGAGGAGGGTTAGCTAAAATATTTATATTCGAGTCCCCCATTAGCATGCAGGGCAGGCTGCTACTTCGCGGCAATAAGTCTCAAGTGTATCAAGCAGCATATTACTGTGACTAACACGACATGAGTAAAAAGCAATTATAAATCCCTCAAACCCTCAAACGTTTTTTACGTGGGTACGGACCGCTTGGACATGACCATCGGGACTACAAGAGATCGAAATGAGAGTATTGCAGAGGTGTTTTTTACGAAAATTCTGACTCCCCCCCTGAACGACCATTTCTGCAGACAGTGATAAAGTTATAGCCACTAATTACGTGAGTAGGACAGTCAGAGTCTTTTAGCCAAGTTCCACTTATGGCAACTACATCAAATCCAGAGCCTTCCCGAATCATAAGGTTAGCAATTAATTCAAGCTGCCCCTGCTTTAGCAGACCACCAGTACCGGCATTAATATGGATGGCTGCGAACGAATTAACACCTAAGCGAATGTCATCCCAGAGCAAACACTTTCTGATATTCCCCAGAGACTGCGGAGCAATGTAATTAAAATTCATGAATTATATAGAGCAAATAAGTTAACTACTTTAGCTTTAAAATCTATCATCGGTATTAAGCGATCTACGAGCTCTTGAAGGCATTGCGCAGCTTTTGGACTAAACACTTTTATGATATCCTTGAGAGGCGCAATCACCGTTGTCAAGAACTTATCGCTATCTAGAGCTTTCTTTATAAGAGACTTCTTGGGTTTCTTCGTCGAGCGCAAACGCTCTCAAGCTTGGGAACCGGTTTAGGAGTGTTCTTCGGAATAGTTGTAGCGCCGGGTAAGTTCACCCGTACCTCGGACCCCGAAGCCGAGTCGACCACTACTGATCTCACCACGGCCGCATATGATCGGCGCGAAGTTTGAGCCAAGTTGGAGTTATCTTGCGGACTTTCTGTAACAGGACACGTTGCCTCCAGTGGCACAAATTTGACCACCTTGACTGAGACGGCTGCTGGAGATTCCACGGTCACTTGACGTAGCAATCTAGATTCCATCAATACTTTGCGTTTCTCGATCTCGCAGGCATGCACTGGACACGCCGATGAGAGGTACGAGTGCGGTCCTTTACAATGAACGCACTTGGCTTTATTCTTACAGTGTACGGCAAGATGTCCTTTCTGGCCACAGTGCCGACAGGCAGGCTCATTGCGACAGTTTGCCACTATATGCCCAAATTTCAGACAGCGGTAGCAAGAGAGTAAGGTACCAGCTGACATCACTACCTTATACGAGCGGAAACTCAGAAGGACCTCAGGGGGTGGTATCTTATTAAACTGAAGAAGCACTTTGTCCGTGGGAATGCTAGAAAGTACATCATCATTTTTTTCGCTTGATAACCTCCCTTTTGGCTGAGACAACGCCGGCACCTCGAAGAGCTTTTAGAATGTCTTCGTCACCAAAACCGCGATCGACACCACTAATTTTTGCCCAGTAGCTGGCCAAATCGTGACACTTGGCCGTAACCTGAATGCCCAGGAGTGAGTCAATCTTTACTGCCTCCTTTTCTTTATCTGCAGTATTGAACCACAAGTTAATAAAACCAGCCTTGGATTCAGGCTCGACCGAGGGAAATAGCTTGGCCAACTCGCTACAGAGAAGCAATAGCCTCTCCATAAAAGGTACTTCCGATGTCGTCGACTCCCCGTTTACCAAGCTCTCCGACCGGCGTGCAATCACGACTCGAAAAAGTCCCTTAGAGCGCTTGATTACCCCCTCCCGTATAGCCTGAATTTGGCCTCGTACTTTATCTATACGTTTAGCTGCGTGTCTACTGACAACCAGTTTTCAGCCGTCCGATGAGTTATTAGCAACGTTTTCGCCACTAGAAGCCCCTCCAGTCGGCGTACCCGATCCGCATACACTTGTCACCGTGCAATTTGTGGTGCAGTCTGTTGTCTCCATTGTAGTAGATGCCGGAGCTGACGCCGATTCAACAGCCTTGACAGCATGTACCAGCCTCGTTTGTGGCGGCCGCTGCAGTTGATGTCCCCCTTGGATGCCACATCTGCGGCAAGTGCCGAATCATCATTTCCGTCACGAATAGTTACCGCACGTCTGCTACTCTTCACCCGCTGGTTTGCACCGGTCTTCAGCCTTGTGGAGAGGGCTGCTTTTGTTCTTTGCTCCATTGAACTCTTGTTGATCACCATGCTTTAGCCACAACACAATTCGACGTGGCGACACACGACAAATGCTACGTGCATTCACAATCCGCCGTATTTGGGGCCTGTAGCCAAGCTACCACCGCACGTTACAACGACGCTGGTGTCGCACGAATAAGAGTCACGCTCAAGCAAGCAGGACCAAACAGCACCAATTCGGTAGCGCGTGTCGATACAGTCAAGTCTAACAATACAGCCAGTCCAGAGTTACACAAACTTCAAAATGGCACAAACGATCGAAACGAAATGCCACAGCACACAAAACATCGGGAGCACTGAGGTTCGGTAGTGAACAACTTCGTGAATTTAGGTGAAAACTACGGCGTAAAAAAGAGTTCCAAGCGTCCAAATGCCTTTTCGGAATGAAGCAAGCGCGTAATTCTAAAGATCGCCTCGAAGTCTGCGCTCTCGACAAAGGCAATTGCGGCGACGGCCGGTGTGCAAACGAACGTGCGAAATGTGCAAAACCTCCTCAGGAAGACACTTTGGCTCACGAGAAAAAACTTAAGAGAAAACCACGATTAACCGCTGAGCATCAGAAAGCTCGTCTCGACTTCGCCTAGGTTACGATGTCATGGACCACTGAATGGCACCGAGTGCTCTTTTCGGATGAAAGAAGTTCAACTTTGATGGACCGGATGGATTTAACTATTATTTCCACGATGTGCGCAAGGAAGAACAAATTTTGTCAAAACGGCACTCAGGTGGCGGTTCGGTGATGATCTGGGCCGGGTCTGTCGGGTATCGTACGAGGTCGCCGATTGTGTTTTTAGATGGTCGTGTTAATTCGACGCGCTATAGGGATCTACTAGAAAAGCATTTTGAGCTGATAGGAGAGCCCGACTTTGTTTTTTAACACGATAACGTCCGACTTACACCGTCAGGTTGATCGAAAGCTGGTTCGAACAACGTCACATTGAGGTCCTACGCTGGCCTGCAGTCTCACCTGATCTTAATATCATTAATAATGTATGGGGCTGGCTCGCCCGAATAGTTGTCACCGACGAAAAACAATTTTCGAACCAGGTAGAACTAAACAAAAGCAATTGAGAAGGCTTGAGACGAGCTCTCGCAGGACGTCATCCAAAATTTGTTCAAACACTATACCATACCGCATTTTTGAGATTATTCGGGGATTATACTAATGGGAAGCCCACTAAATATTAAGTATAGTTGCTAAGTGCCGTGAACGGAGCCCAAACGCCGTTAATCCGCTTAATTTACTCGTTAAGACATGCATCTTGGTGGTGACTTCATAATTTTTTCGCGGTTTAGCTGTGCCAAATGTCGAAATCTCGTGGTTCAAAGTAATCAAAGACCCAAATGTCGATGGAAGTCTCCGCTGTTACTCTGTGAGTATGTATCACTATGATCTTTACACGATTGGTTACAACAAATGCGTGAAATGTGACAAAAATGGGTGGCCCTTTATTTTTCCAGGGACTGTATATATATATATATATATATATATATATATCACATGATTTATTTACACACCAGATTGAGTAAAATATACAATAGTACGACCGATATCACTACAGCCTCGTAATAATATTAATATTAAAAATCGCTCAGTGCCAGCTTTGTTAGAGAGGGAATTGCATTGCACTCACTGCCATGATATCTTACACATATACCATAACAATATTTACAAACACTTGTGTCACAGGGTTTATGGCAAGCGCCTTTCTGACATGGAAGGTGGTGAAAACCGTGCACAGCAAAGCGGGCGGTTATATGCTTTTTTTGTTTAAGCCGAGAGACCAACACGTTTATAGACCCGACACCCAGCTGTCAAGATAATTATGTATGCCGACGATCTAGTACTCTAGATCAGTAGCAGCAGATACCATCTGCAACAGGCGCTGGACACTTTGTCGGCGTACGTGAACGTAGTACGCCTTGAAATAAATATGCAGAAGACAGAAGCTATGGAGTTCAGGCACGCGGGCAGGCTGGCCGTGACCGATACACTTAGGTTAAATGGACAAGACCTGAACTATGTAAGTAAGTTCACATATCTCGGTATCACGGTGATCCCCTCAGCCAAGGCGTTCGCTGCGCATATAGAGGAGAGATCTCGAAAAGCCTTGATTGCGGCGACAACCTTCAGAAGCTCTCGATTAAGGCAGCGCTAGCTCTATTTGATATGAAAATAGCGCCAATTGCATCATACGGGATCCAGCTTGTGTGGGCAAAGCTAAGCTGGACTCAACTGGATGCACTCGATCGGGTGAAACCAGCTTATTTGAAACGGGTACTAGGTTTACATACGTCAGCATACAACCGCCTCACATATTTGCTGTGCGATGTTCCACTATTCGTGGAACAGATAAAAAACAGTTTGCGCTTTTAGACACCCCTGGATACATCGAGTTCATACGGCGATATGAACAAAAAAATGCTGGCCGTTTCTCAGTGAGTTCTTGCTGCAGGCGGTCCAGCAGCTGTCCTGTGCTCGTTTTACCGTTCTCAAGGTAGTCGACGAGAAGCACTTCACGTTGGACCCCCAAAAACCATAGTCCCTGCCGGCCGATGCCTATGTCCACACCCTGTTTGGAGGTTCATCACCGGGTGCACACCATCGGGGCGATGTTTCTGTTTTGTTGGTTTCGGGAGTGTAGTGATGAACCAAACTTTCATTGACGGTCACGAATTTGCGCCAAAAATTCGAAGAATTTTCCACACCTTGGCTGAGACATGCGCGTCCTTTTGCTTTTAATCGAGCAAACGCATTAATTTTGCTCAGAGTTATTGTTCAAATTAGCACACAACCGAAACTGAGCCTCAAAGCCTCTGCCATGTCCCTAATGTTCATTCGTCCAACAGTGTCAAAGATTTGCCGCACTTTGCCCACGTTTTCCTCTTCAATTGCCGTTTCCGGGAGTCCTGGACGTGGTTCATCCTTGGTGCAGGTGCGACCTCTTTGAAACCTATTAATCCAGTTGGAAACATTGGCAAAACATGGCGCAGAGTCACAGTGAGTCTCGTTTAAGTCAGTTTTCACGTAGGTCGCATTCCAATCACCAAAAGAAAAAAAAGTTGATAACCTTCCGAAAATTTTTTCTAATTGTTTTAGATTCCACCAATGCGTCGTACGGGGAAGCGGTCAAGCGAATTCAAACAAAAATTCTAATTTTAAGCAGCTCATTCCGAGGACTTTTTAAACTACCTAGTATATATATATATATATATATATATATATATATATATATTGTATACGTAGCTATTTTTTGCTGTCTTGAGCGCCGTTGTTTGTTTATATATTAACAAAAATAAAGTGTGTATGCCAGATAAATCAACTTAATTACCCAAGACAATACCTCGCAGTGCAATAAAGTGTATTAATATAAGTATACGAATGTATCACAGATATTCGGTGGATCAAGAGTGCTACAGCTTCAAAGAGGGACGACTATAGCACCGGCGAGAGTCGTCATTCGCCAAAAGTAATACAAACAAATATTTTATGAATTGTTTTTTAATTTTATTTGGTGCAAGCCGCGTAAGTGTGGCATGTTAACCCCTCTAGTGACAATGAAGCAAAAAAAGTACATTGTGCTGATTAAACACCTCTTCGGAGGCTTAATTGCAACAAAGAAAATGAACGCTAAATTAGATTAAGCTTACGAAACCGTGCACCAGGGGACAGTATCATCGCGCAGGGTATTGCCTTCTTTGATATGATATGACGTTTATTGATACTTAATTGTAGTTTCTCATTTGTGTTACAACTTCATATAGTCACAGGCTAGTGCGAAGCATATGTACAAGTCACAGTAAGATTGTATATATTATCACCGTAGTATCTCGTGTTATTGCAGTTATTTATCTATGGCTTGTGTACATGTTTACATAGTTATGGTTTAATCAGACGCAAGTAAGGTTAGACAGTGCGTTCCCGTTGACTAAGCGTTATAAGTGTCTTAATGTCACTAGGCAACTTGTTCCACAAGGTAGCACCTAAATTACAGAGTGCAAACCTTGATTGTGTACTTGTGGCCGAGGAGACAATGAGCAAGTGAGATGCCGAGCCTCGGGTGTTTTGGGTCCTTTAAAATGAGTAATAGGATCGCCAATAATGTATTATGTTCTGAACGGGTAAAAACAGCTTCGTGTAATCAAAACTGTGGTAAAAGTCCAGAACGGAACGATGCCACCAGGGAATAAGCCGTACGCGGCAAAATGCCCCACACCAGGGTAAAAAGCACATAACGACCGGAAAGAGCTCTCAAGGGCATTTCGTCATTTCGTAGTATCCCAGAGCCTCGTCGGTTGTCGCTGGACGTTGCTCTCAGCATTTTTAATTTAAATATTCGACCGACTTCATAACTTCTTGATGGCGATGTGTTTTGCCTACGTTCATAGTCACCTGGCTTACGCTGTAGAAAATTATGGCTTAACAGAGATGCGTCTTATCAGATTGCTTCACCGACTTCAAAAACGAGCACTGAGAACAACTCTGGACCTCTGGATGCGAGACTCAGTGCAACCGCACTACAAAAACATTAGCATTTGGCCGTTCCCAAAACTTATAGAATACTGTCTCGTAGTTGAAATCAAGCGTATACTCCTTGGGGTGCAACCAAACTTATATGATTTGGCAACATCAGCAACACCCATATCTACAGGGGTAACGCATCAAATTTGCTTACTCTGTCACACACCAACCCCAACCAGTTAAAGCTTTTAATCAGAAACATTGGGGCCTCCTACTGGAACAAAGTACCGGCCTTCTTAAAGCAGACAAAATCTCTGCTCAAATTCAAATGCGATCTCAAAGAGCATTATCTTGAAACTTTGGTGTCTGGTTAAAAGTGATATAAACATACAACCATGTTGCAATATGTTGTAAATAGGTGAAAATGGCATATATAAATTATACATTGTTATCTCATAAAAGGGGCTCCGAACAAGCTATGTGCTTAATGGAGCTTGAAATTGATTTATATTCATCTTATAGAAAAATGACAATTATCTTAGAAGAAATGTCAATAAACAAACAAAACTTCTGCTTTCGGCATACAAGTCATATGGCCGCACTTGTCCAAGACGAACCTGAAAAGACTCAACAAAATTAAAGCCAGTTTTCTAGAAGAGCAGTGCTAGTAATCTACCGTACTAGCTGGCTGTAGCTGGCATGCCTATCTGTTGGCGCGTACACCACTTCTTGTGGAGGACCTCGCAACGACTTACGTCTTACCGAGGACGCTGGCTGAATGAAGTTATGTACACGAAATGGGGCTCACGACGAAATATCGACCGAGTGCAAATGCAAGCTACGTGAATCATTTTGTGTGATCTGAATTGTAGTGTCCACCACCCCCATGGCTGGGCGGCGACCGTTACGAGTTCGCCATTCTCTCGCTCAAACAACACACGTCCTCTGCCTGGCTCGAACAAACGACTACTACTTCATTTATTCTCATGCCTCCTTATATACTCAGAGATTGCCCGCGCATTTAGTGACTTCCCGCGTTTTCGCTAGTAGGGTGGCGGCATCTTCTATTTGGCGCCTATTAGTTTGCTTCAGCATTGCCGCCAACAGACGATATACATATATATATATATACCCGCGCAGCTTAACGGACGCTGCTATCCTACATTCTCCCCCCCTTCACCGGCTTGTTTCGAATTCGGCCCCATCTTCACCCACGAACTCCCGTAGACGGCTCGGTGCGCGTCTCATCCGCCGTGGACGTCCTTCACACGGCGCGCTGTTGTTCTCGTGCTGATCTTCTGGCGCACCTCGTATTTCTTCTTCAGGTCTCTGTTGCGCACCTTGATTCGGGCGCTGTAGATAGCCTGGCATCTGCGCTGCCCGTGCTACCTGTGGTTGGCCGGCACGCGTCAACCGGTTTCTGTGCCATCTCCTAGCGTCTTCCAACTCGTACATGTCTTCACCGACTTGTCTTTTAACTCTCTTCGGTGGTCCATACTTCTCCTCCCCCTTTGCAGCGACTGGTCTCCGTATTCTGACCCAGTCACCGGGCGCGAACTTGGTTTCCACTGCCGCTCTCCTCCTGTCTGCGTACTCCTTTTGTTTGTTCTGCCTTGTCTCCACTCGTACTCGCTCATCTTCATCATTCTGATTGGTGTTTCCTCGCCGGAGACCCGCGTCCAGTTTCGTCCTCATAGACCGTCCATGTAGTAATTCAGCGGGCGATTTGCCTGTCGTTGCCTGTGCGGTTGCGTTGTATGCGCCGAGCCGATCATCTCGGTCAGGCGTCTCCACCGGTCGCCGTTCATTTGGGCGGCCGACCAGATGAAGCCGCCCAGTGTCCTATTGAATCTTTCCACCAACCCATTTGCTTGAGGGTGGTACACGGGTGTACGAATGTGTCGAATTCCGAATTCGGTCATGAATTCTTCGAACTCATAGCTCAGGAACTGGGGTCCGTTGTCCGTTATTATGCTGACCGGAATGCCTTCACGGTATATGAGCCTGTGTAACATGCCAATGATCCGACAAGCTGTTGTCTCTGCCATGAACTCTACCTCCGCCCACTTCGAGTAGTAATCCATGACAACCACCGCGTATCGCGCTTCCGGTCCCAATGAGGTGTCCGGGCCTCGGATGTCGACTGCTAGCCTTGTCCACGGCTGAGCTGGCCAGGGCGTCGTCCTCACGGGTGCTGTGGTAGCCACCGCTGTCTTGTCATGCAATGCGCACAACCGGCACTCTCGTACCGCTTCCTCAACCATTTTGTCCATTCCCGGCCACCAGAACGTGTTTCGCAGTCGATGTTTCGTCTTCACCATCCCCTGATGCGCATCCTCGTGGGCCATCTGGAACGCTCTCTTTCGAAGTTGCTGCGGCAGAACTACTTTATCTCCTCTCATTAGTACGCCCTGCGTTTCCGATAGTTCATGAACAACGGAGGCCCAGCGCCCGGCTTGCGCCAGTCGAGGCCGTTTTAACCTAAGCCATCTTCTCACGCTCTGAATGTCCGGGTCAGCTAAAGAACAACTTACAACCTCCTCCCACTGTATTGGCCTTAACTTTTCTTCTAGTGTTGCTACTATCATTACCTGCCCATCACACGCTTCAAAAATGTCTTCTGTCGGCAGTCGAGAGAGCATGTCGGGTACATTATTTGTTATACCGCTACTAAATTTGACCTCAAATGAGTAGTTTCTCAGCCTTTCTACCCACCGACCTATCCTCATTGGCGCACGTCCCTCCCCCTTGTAGCCAAGTAGTGCTATCAGCGCCTGATGGTCTCTTCGTCACGTAAACCTTCTTCCCCACAGGAACGTGTGCCATCGTTCGATCGCAAACACGCTCGCCAATGCCTCCCTCTCTCCCGTGGAATACCTTTGCTGTGTAGGTGTTAGTGAGCACGATGCATACGCTATTGGCCGCTCTTCCCCGTCCTGCTCTTGCAGTAGCACTGCTCCTAATCCGTGCGCTGACGCGTCCGTCGCCACTATCGTGGGTGCTGTTGGATCGAAAATGGCTAAAGGTGCCGCCGCTACTATACTTGCTTTCAGTTTCTCGAATGCCTGTTGTTGCTCTGGCCCCCATTTGAATAGCACGTTCTTTTTTAACAACCTGTGTATTGGCTCGGATATATCCGAAAATGTCGGCACGCACCGCATCTAAAAACTTGTCACCCCTAAGACCGACTTAACCTGCGTTACGTTAGTTGGAACCGCTAACTCTTTAATGGCTTTCAGGTTATCTACACTAGGTCGTGCCCCGTGTTCGTTAATGGTAAACCCGACGAAGTTAATCTCCTTGGTTCCCAAAACACACTTTTCATTCAGCGTCATTCCTGATTCTTGGATTCGTTGTAGCACCATGGCTGGGCGGCGACCGTTACGAGTTCGCCATTCTCTCGCTCAAACAACACACGTCCTCTGCCTGGCTCGAACAAACGACTACTACTTCATTTATTCTCATGCATCCTTATATACTCAGAGATTGCCCGCGCATTTAGTGACTTCCCGCGTCTTCGCTAGTAGGGTGGCGGCATCTTCTATTTGGCGCCATGTATTTAGTTTGCTTCAGCATTGCCGCCAACAGACGATATACATATATATATATATATATATATATACCCGCGCAGCTTAACGGACGCTGCTATCCTACATGAATCACCTCCAACAGTGCAAAAAAGCGATACCGTTCACAAAAGTGCGGTAGAAGAATAAAAAAATAAACGACCATGCATCTCTAATATGAATAATGAATTCGAGCCACATAGAAATACACAGTTGAATCGGTCATATAGAGGCAGTTGCTAACAAATTCTTTTGCTAGCTAATGGCTTTGTGCTCGCCCAAACACATGAGCCCAGTGCAACACGCATGCGTGGGCGAAAGAGCCGAACATTATCTTAGCTATAACAGCAGTAGAGGAAGGCGCTCCAGGCATTTAGCACTAAACTATGCTGTTCTAGTTAGATCAATAACGTTTTCGTAGGAGAACGCGTTACTTAAAAAAACCAGTCCGATTACGTAGTGATGCAGATAATTTTATTTACCTTCTTTATAATAACGACATTTATTTCATAGCTATTGTCCGGTTAGTCTGATAGACTCCTGCCATTACATTTGGATGGACCAGGAGTTATCTGAGACGATTCCGCACTGATTCACACCACGAAGGATTCTGCCAAAGCCGTTCTCGCCCCAGGTGCTGCCCCAGGAGTTCTTAATGATCCAGTATTTTCGACCGTTTTGCTCGCCGAACCCAACAAGCGAGACGACATGATCGACCGTCTTGGGACACGACGGGTTGTCGTAGATGCCGCCGCGGAATAGCTGGAAGTCGCGGTTCTCACCCGAAATCGAGATTACCAAGGTGCCGAACTTTGCCAGAACTTGCGCCACAGTGTTTTCGTTACCAGGCGGGATTCGGCGGTACTTAAGGCCTTTGCCAAAATGTCCATCCCTCTGCTTGCAGGCACCGTGTTTTCCAGTTCGACCGGACGTATACGTGTACGATTTCTCAGCCAGTACGCCAAACTTGCCAACGTGGTCCATCACGACAAGTTCGTGACCTCCTTGGCAGCCGTTGTTAAAAGAATTACGCACATGGTACGAACAATCGACGACCTGCTGCTCGGCCAAATCGAGAAGCGTTCCGGTCTTCTTTGGACGCTTCTGAAGGATGGCAGACTCAATGACCCCGACGGTTCCGAAAGCATAACACGAGCCACAATCGCCCTGGGTCTGTGGAATTTCGGCGCAAAATGCATTAGCAAATTTATTACAACTTATATATATACGGGTATATTTATATATGTGCGTAAAGATGGTCTATATTACGTACCTTGGGAGGGGTAACAATACCATACTCTCGCCAGTCTACCTTGCTGGGCATCGAGGGCATGGCCATTGGTGGGACGTCGGTGAAGTTGCGGCCCTCTAAGCTCATCGATCTCTTGCCGAGCATCTTGGTCTTCACTTCTTCATGAGTCATGTCAGACAGGTGGTTGTGGCCCAGCTCGTAGCCGACCTCGCCGCGATGGAAGCGCAGGTTATGCGTTTCAATGTCCAGCGTTGACTGCAGATAGTTGGCTAGACGCGTCGATTCCTCCGTCGGGTGATACTCCTTGCCTAAGCGGTAACGGTATGCATTCAAGGTTAGATAAGCTATATCAAACTGGAGACTCACTGCACGTATATGTCTTCTCGGTTTGGTCGTCGTTGATTTTAATTGCCTCGGCCCTGTTCATGCCAATAATATATTATAGGCCTCGGGTACCCGTACGGGTTTTACCCACTTGCCTTCGAGACCCTTGACGGACCGGGCCCGGCCACTCGCAGTTTGCTACAGAAGGTCAGGAAGCGACTAAGTCTTGCCAGCGGGCGATTTCCTCAGAGAGCGCCTGTAGCTGGATGTGCAACGGGGCAACGCGGCATCGGTCCGGGGAGCCCTCCAGAGATAGCTTGTCCTTACACTGGGCCCTTTGTAAAGGGTCAAACAGTCCTTGTGGCAGCATGGCCGCTGACCCTCAGCGGTATATAGTTTATCATCTATTCTCGTTGAGCATTGCTCACAGAAAATCCGACCACCGTCAGGGATCGAACCGGCGATATCCCGGTAGATGACAACCATGACTAGCAAACTAGTCTCCTAGACCACGCCGCCACTCGTGAAGGGTCCTGTGGGATGCCAACTAGAATGATATATATCATAGCCTTTAGAAATTACATAGCTAGGTATAAGCACCGACACATAAAATACAACAGTCCCGTGCCGCAAAAAATCAAAATGAAGATGTCGCTCAAGAAATGACATGCAGTTACATGCATACAACCTACGTACTTCCTTTAGGTCATCTTACCATGTTGGGTTTTGTAGGTAGCCCACTTAGCTTGAATAATCTTCTCGTGGATGGCCTGTGAGATGCCGACCGAAGCTAGAAAAAGGTATGGGGCGACGAAAGCTTTCATGGTGGCCAGTTACGGTGGCTGTTTTAGTCGATCTGACTATAGGTTGGGTTCAGGACGAGGAATATATATATAGAGATATTTGCCGTCCATTACTTATGATGTGGCCTGTAGGCAGTGTTCAGTAACTATTTCAATATGTCCGCGAATGATTGATAGAAGCTTTCTGTGTTTAGGCTTTACTCGTCTATTCGACGGCTGCCGGACGTAAAGTAGAACGCTACGGTAGTGTTAATATGACATGGCTGACATGTCAGCAAATCAAGATAAGTAAGTGGTCATTGTTAGTGTGCTACTGCCGGCATCCCGCCAGATTACGCGCAGGCTTGACGTTCAAGCCCGTTGATCGCCCTTTTTCACATTTTCAATAGCTCTTTTTAGCTAGCTCGGAAATCTAGTGGATTCGTAGACCGACCGAAAATGCGACTTACGCCTAGCTATTGCCACGTGCCAAGACGAGCCCGGTTAAAGTAACGCACCTGTTTAAAGTAGTTATGCCATTCTAGAAAGCTATACTATGACATCATCCGGCTGAGGACTGCCTGAGACTCAAACCAGCATTATCACTTTTAGCTGTCAACGCTGCCTTAGTATGAATGAGTGTGCAATCCGATTTGCTTTCTGTGCTGCCCTAAAAACAATGTCTGTAACGTGTTCTGTGTATTTCATATTAATAGACGTTATTACATCAAGGCCTCGAATCATTTTTCCAAAGCAAGGGAATAGCTATAATTGTATACTGCATTTCCGTGACCAAAGTCATGTACACCGCACTTTACATTCGACAGTTCCAGATCGAGCGAGACATATATACATATATCGTCAGTAATCAACATATGTTTAGCACTTGCAGTGCTGAAGGCCAACCCGTGGAGAGCAAGTACCTTTGATTTTGAATTTTATTTTCATTTAGATGAGACCAATGTTTAGGAACACAATCGCCCTTATTCTGGGGAACTTATATGCGTACGTTTTGCTAACCAATTTTTTTCGTCAACTAATTCTTTTAGTTAGGTATGAAGTCAACCATTAGTATATTACAACGGCTATTTAGTTCACTAAGTTAAACTGCTTAGTAAGAATACTGAAAAGAGTTTGAACGTGCCGATTCGGGCTTTACCATGGGCGCATGTAGGCCCAGGGCTCTATCAGGAACGCAGGCTTGACCATATGCCGACGGCTTGCACTGGGCATGCTCCAAATAAGTTGAATGCTGTATGAGGCCATTGGTACAATTTTCAAGGCAAATAAACGGGGGACTGGAATTATTATTTATCTTTATGCATACATGATAACTGCTCACAAGGTTTAAAAATGGTATTGGTATTTATTAATGCATTTAAGGGGAGTTGCTCGCTGTGTAGTCGAATTCTGAAGACACATGTCATTACAATGCATAGCTTTTATTGAATGCTGTATTGCCCATTTTGTTCAAGTACCTTAGCCTAACGTTCAGGTAAGCTCATGATTCCATCTCTCCAGAAGGTGGCGTACTGGCTTTTAAAGTAATGGTCTATTTACGCTTTAACACCATCCAAAGAATCGAATCGAGCTCGAAACGGATGGTTATCCGATGGAGCAAGCATCTCCAGTTGGCGATTGCTGAGCGCGTGCAGCACCCATCCATACATCCAACTTGCTAATGCCGAGAGATTTGAACGGATGTGTATGGTACGTCGACAATAGCATCGATCTCGCGCAGCGACAGGTGTGAGCTTCATTCGACCACTGTTGTTAATGCGGCCGTGTTCACCGTTCATAGGGCGTCCGGGCCGGTCTCGGTCGTTAACGTCGAAATAAACGCCCCTCCTAAATCGGACAAAAAAAATCCTTTAGGGGCTGAATCTCAGCCAAGATTTAACGACCATGGAACTGCTTTTTCGCATTGCTTTATAGACGGACCCCTATAAATACAAATGTGCAACGGTGGGGTTCGAACCCGCGCACCTATGTATTTCCTCCGATTACGAGGCGCAGACGCATGCCACCACGCCACCGGGCTCGACTCCTAAATCAGACAAACCATTTTCGAACTGTCCTATCTGTTACTGCTTCTCCACCAAACACTTTTATAAATGCATAAATAAATAAAATTATATATGCATAATATAAATTTAGTTACGGCTTGGTTTGCATGCTTCCTTTTCGGAAATCAAATAGCATTAAATGCCAAAGATGCACATTTAACCATGCCATCTTTATTCGAGCGTTACATTTCGCGTGAGTTAGATATTCGAGCGAATTCCACGTTATAATACAATGCAGGTCTGCTTCAGGGTTTTCTCGGGCGACAATGAGGGGGGAAGCTAACCCGTGACCGCCTGGTAAGAGAGGCCCTAGGCGTCCACCCAGACCGCCGCCACGATTTCGCGCCATCATCGCCTCGCAGGCGTCGTCTTGCAATCCATGGCCTTGCTCCTGTCAGGATCCTGTTTGCACTGATGCAGTTTTTCCGGGCCTCTTTAACGGCGGAGAACAACCACGGCTTAGGCAGACGACGGTCGGGTGGATCTCGAGAGGAACAGGCCGCCGTCCGACAGGTCGTTTTTACGATGGTGAATAGTAGTTAGATGCGAGGCGTCATCCGCCAGGGTGAGATCCAGAAACGACCACTGGGATCTCCACACGAGGGTGGGCTCATCGCGGATGATGATCTTGGGCTGCCTCTTGACGCGATTCTGTCTTCTATGGACGTCGGCTGCCGGGCCCTGTGAGGCCACGCGTCGCGTTTCCTCGATTCGTCGGGTCCGGCGGATCCGTTAGCTGACTCATCCGATTGCTCCGTCAGCTCTATGGCCAGGTACATTACAGTTTATGCACTGCGGAGGTAACATTGGTCGCCCTAAGAGTCGAGGAGGGAATCGAAGTTCTCCCAAGCATCAGGAGCGTGCAGGACTGCTCTTGTCTCGAGCGGCTGCTCTAGCAGTGCCGGCAGGGACGGAAGCTGTCCTGCCAGCTCCGCCAGAGTGGCGGCGCCCGAGGCACTTTCCGCGCTCACGAGCAGACCCCTAACCTCTCTGGGGGCGTTAATGCCTTTGTGAGATGTTAGAGTCAATCGAAGCGGGTGTCCAGTACATGCCCTTAAGCCTGTCGATATCCTGCACTGTCTTGGCTGCCGTGATCTTGGTCTTGAGATACTCCATTGCCTCCGCTGGATCATGGGGGTGTACCGGACACAGGTTGCGCCAGGGTCAACAGACTAAGGAGGCTTCTGTGCCCGCGCTTCGTACCGCTCCCGGTGTCCAGCACGGTCTGGAGGATCCCGTTTTCTTCATCTGTCTCCAGCCGTGTCTCCTGAAGCGCCAGCTTGATAGCATCCGCCGCGTCTTGTATCTCGCGGAAGTCATACTCCAGGTGGCGGGAAACTTTCTTCAACTCAATCCTCGTGTGCTGAGCTTTGCAAAGTTTAACCACCTTCTTGATGTGTCCTTCGAGCATCCTGTACGAGGTGTCAGACGCCTGACCGGGCCGCATCTGCAGTTGCGCCGCGCGCCCCCTTGAGGTCGCTGCTGCTCGGGCGCTTGCGGCTCGCAGAATCGGCCACGCCCTCGTCTGAATCCATAACATTAGCCAGTTGACCGACGCAGCCTTGGGCGACCATGACTCGAAATATCCGAAAAACTCCGGGATTTCCGGCTGGACCTCCAAGCGGGAAGTATATAAACATGCGGGCAGTCGCGGCGACTCGAACGGTGAAAACCGCAGATTGACACGCCCTGCAATTTGAGAACCGACACTGAAGTCTGATTCGGATGACGCTTTCCAGGGAGCTCTATATATAAGAAAAAACAGTTACTTACCTCAATGGCGCGCAGCCCCGTCTCTTGTAGTAGGTAGCAGAACCGCGGACGTGCACATACGTATGAATCACCGACATGCAGCGTACGTATGCCCCCCCCCCCCCCTCCCCCCCCCCCGAGGAGGGCCTGGCTGGATATGAGGTCTTGAGAAAATCAGATTGTGTCATTTAATTTGCTAATCCCTTCTTGAACTTATCTTTGTTCGAAATTTTGTACTGCTTTCTCTGGTGCTAAGACGGTGGAGTAGTTTGGAGATATAGTCGAGTCACCACACAAAGATGAATGCTAAGATTTTCCTTCTTCACGAGGACCGTCCAGCTTGACATCATCCGCGCTGTCTGAGAGTTACTGAGTATTATGTCAACGTTGCCGAGATAAATTTCCGGAGTTAACAAACCAGTTCCCGGCTTAGTATGGATATTGTGAGATTCCCCAGGAGTTCTTCGAAATTCTCGTGAGGGCAGTTGGGGCTGCTATAGCAGGAGTATATTCCCCTTACGTCCTTTACTTCGATCAAATATTTCAATCCCGATTCGCTACACTACTTTTGCAGGGCTAACCTAGCAAGGTGGCTTCGTGTCAAAGCCATCGTCCTACATTCGGGAGGTCGTGGGTCCAAAACCTGGACCGGCCACTCTTAATTTGGTTTTCACGACTTCCAATTTAAACAATATGAATGTCGAAGTGGATTATAATCGACCATGATCGGACGGGAAGCACAGATGTTTCAATATAAAGAGATGGTGCATTTTCACTATTACCACTTTGTAGTTTTGCAGTACCTTTGTTTTATAGTGTTACTTCGAAATGCTATTGCCTTTATCTCGCTTATATTGAATTCCAACTTGTTCGTATCGATGTAGTGCTTCAAGTCGATGCAAGTGCAAGCGGTTGCGGTGGTAAAAATGGATGCCCTCTTGTATGCTAGTGATAGCATCATATCACTAGCATACAAGAGGGCATCCATTTTTAAGTGCCGACCCTGAATCTCTCCAGGAAGGTCGCTCACCAGCACCGAAAACAGCTCAGATTATCACTTTGGGCAACACCAGTGATGTGTATGATCGCCGTATGTTTAGCAGCTCCACCGTCTAAGATGACCTGACCTTCCTGTAAATTGTCCTATTTTAGAAGTTCTATTATATTCAATTGAACTAAGCAAAAGGCTAGCTTGCAAAGCATACTCGTTCATGCGACTGTGCCGAAGTCTACGAATACGGCAAAGAGATCAGCTCATTTGGTTCGCAATACATCGGTAGGATGATAGAGTATCCCCATTTCCATTAGGGGTAATGCTAAGAAAACTGCTCTTCCATTTCGTGGGTAGATGGAACGTTTCCATCACCCCGTTAAGGAGTATAGTAAAACAGAGTGCTCGTCTTAAGAGATGTTAATTAGCAGGCCCCGGAGTCATTCCGGACGGCGTCTTCATTATCACGTCGACTACTTTGAAATCGCTAAAGGGTCACGACAGGGCTGGACGGGCTTCAGTGGTGCGTTCGTGCCAAAATGATATAGACCACAAGCGCACATCTTTCAAAGTTATTATGTGGGAGGCCGAGAACACATGCAATAATGCGCCTACATGCAGCTCTATATGCTGCAGTTGCTGTGTTTAAAAAAGCAGCCTAAATTGTCGTGTTCTTCTTTTTAGCAATAATGTCTATTGTAGATTATTCCTGAGCAGCAACGAAGGTTAAACCTTTAGCTGTGGATATAACCCATATATTGCGAGACGTTAATGCTTTGATTGGTAGCACCGTTTTTAAACACATTGCCTTGTCCTACCGACAGTTGAGGGAGTATTAATTTTCAGCAGTGTTTCTATTGCTTTATAAGTGTTTGAATATATTGCAATCACGTTGACGACGTCTCATGTGAGGACTTCACGGTTATCCTATTTGCAGCAAGTTTGTACGGCAGGAAGCTTGCTATTCTACAACAGCGCAATTTTCTCACTTGATCTACCCGGTTCTTCTTTTTTTTTTTTACTCCTAGACATCCCTTTATACAACAAATTACATTTGTACACAAAGAGACTATGGGCTTGGTGGGCCGTATTCACTGTTAAGCTGAAAGAAATAGTGGAAAACTTAATTTAATACCTCCCCACTTGCAACAATCTGCGTTGTTGTATGTTGATTATGCAGTATGTTGTATACTGATGCCTCGATTGCTGCTGTGCAGGATGATCACGAGTCTCCAGGAGGCTTGTCGCTCTTGCTCGTCTATGCACATTGGCAACGTGAGAGCAGGCAAAGTGCATCGCACAAGGAAGCTTCCATAGTGCCGCAAGTTTTTTTGGCCATTGAAGACAGCACCTTGTTTGCCCTTTTCCGCAGGCACAATGCTGCTTTTCGGACGTTTGGTTTTGACTCGAGCTAACCCACTCACTTCTAATGATTTAATTCCAGCTAGGATGGTGGTCTCTGAAATGGACGGGTGTATACCAGATAATTTCCGTCCGCGCTTGATCCGGAAGAATCCTCTTGCGGTACACGCATATGTTTCACTCGCGCACCTCTGACGGGATTCGATGCAGCGCTTTTTTCGCCCTGTAGCACCGCGAGTTGCACTGGCGCCCATCTCCACGGCTTCAACAGTGCCTTTATTTGCATGGCAACCTGCTGACACTCGTATCGGAATCCAGCGGAGGAGTGCATTTTGCGTCTGCCTCCCTAGGCTAAAGAAGGAACAACGGTATGTATTTCAATCCTGCGTGCGTACTTGATTTAATACCTTCACACTTGACATCGAATAAAAATAGGACAAACCGTGCTTACTTAGCGACACTGCCACCTAGACTACGGCGCCTACATGCCCGAGCAAGATCCCATGCTAACTAGCCCTTCCCAAAATATATATAAACAACTAAAGTTGGCGGTGATGCTATCAACACTATCGCACGTCAAGAAAAGGTCAATCAGGTCCCCCTATTGCTTTAATTGAATGCGCTATCTGAAACATTACTGAGCACACTTATCATGCGTCAATCAACGCGTAACCACCCATGCTCTCATTGTTGCAACAGTCCCCGAGAAAACCTCACTCAAACTACGGTATATAGACTACCTTGCAAGAACGTCAGCTCAACACAGCGGAACGACTGAAGTTTAGCTCAGCATGCACGTGTACTAATATGGTTATAGCAGATACATAATATTGAATATTATTTAATAGTTTATTAAATATTAGTCAATAAATAGGGAACGAGCGAACTAGGGAAATTGTCTTCCAGTTAACGTACATCCACCTATGGTCGTCAGTAAAAGCTAGAACTATTCGTTGCACCTAAGGCCTCGGCCGCATTACTCTGCTGGACGCTATTTACATCCTTAGTGGAGACTCTTGTTAATACGTATGTGAAAAGCGGGCCAGGGGTGTGTTTCGAATGCCAATCGACTAAACTCATACACGTAGAAAATAAGATGCAAGCCGTCGCTTACTTTACACAATCTTCACTAGACACTCTGACAAGTTCCAGTGTAAATAGATATATTTATTCGTCAGAACATGTAGTCATAAAAACTCATTTCGCTTCCTCTTCTTGATAGCGACGCGGAAAAGATCCACAATTACTCCACCTTAATGGCATAAGCGTGGTCCGAGGCAATTCCACACTGGTTTACACCACGAAGCACTTTTCCAAAGCCATTTTCGCCCCAGTAGGTGCCCCAGGAGTTCTTAACAATCCAGTACTTGCGGCCATCCTGCTCGCCGTACCCAACGATAGAGACCACATGGTTGACGGCCTTGGGGCACGACGGGTCGTCAAAGATGCCGCTGCGAAGCAGTACGAAGTGCCGGTTTTCACCTGACATCGCGACCACCAGGGTGCCGTACTTGGCGACTGCTTCCGCCATACCGTCTTCGTTGCCACGCGTGACTTGGAAGTATCTGAGACCCTTGCCGAAAGTACCGGCCTTGGCTCGGCATTCGTTGTGCTTGACGGTCTTGCCAGATTCGTATGGGTAGAGGCTTTCCGCCAGCAACCCGTTCTTTACCACATACTCGATCGCGACAACCTCGTGACCTCCTCTACAGCCGGCGTTCATTCCTCCCAGAAAACGGTATGAACAGTCAACAACTTGCTGTTCGGCCAGATCTACACTCTTTCCGGTCTTCTGAAGGATGGCTGATTCGATGACGCCCACAACTCCGAACGCATAGCACGAGCCACACGAACCCTGACGCTGAAATGACCGACCGACCGGGAAATGCAAATGAAGTTGCGGCACTTGTATGTACATATTTATATACATTGGGAGTAGATAAAGCTTCTTTTCAGCGTATGTATCTATTGCCTAACACTTTAATAAAAAAGCGGCGCCGTTGTGTGCTGCTAGCAGTTGGTTATCTCTTAACTAATGGGCTTTTCCATACTTGGCGTGTTCACCGTCGGCGGTCGTCTGGTGGCGTAGCAGCGGCCGTACAGTGTCAACATCCAGATTCATATAACTGGCGATGTCTGGTACGGTTCGACACGCGACAATCAATTTGGCGCCAACCAATCATTATAAAGTGCGTTTTTCTTCGCTCTCGTCGTAGCTTGGCTAGAAGGAGCTTGCCTTAGTGGCAAGTTCTATAGTTGCTAAACGTGAAGACTCAATTGAATGGCATCACATGATCTCCATGTGTGTTTACTACTCTCCTCAATGCGACTATTCCCTTCAGCTAGCTAACGTTCGATGATTTTCAAACAAAGTAGCTCAGAAGTACAGAGAGAGAAAGAGAGAAGCCAAGAAAGTAGATTTTTTTGCTAATGTGCTAACATGGTACCTTTTCGAACAAACAAATCATTTAGTTGAAAAGGCACATTGTACGACAAAATGTGTGGTTAGACACGTCGATACGCCTACTTGCGATTTCAAAGAAATCATCTTTAGCGCCCGTTCCGTATTCCGTTTGCAAAAAAAGAAACTAATATGGGGACACTTTGACTACGCATAAGGGTAGAATTATAACGTACCTTGATAGGAGTAACAATGTTCTTGTCTCGCCAGTCCAGCTGTTTGGGTATTGAAGGCATCGTCGACGGCGGGACGACGGTAAAGTTGAGGCCCTCCAAGTTCATCGACCTCCTCCCGAACATTTGGGTTTTCACTTCTTCGAGAGTCATGTCAGATACGTGGTTGTGGCCCAGCTCGTAGCCGACTTCGCCACGATGAAAACGCTCGTTGTGCCTTTCAATGGCGAGCGTTGTCTCAAGGTAGTTCTGCAGACGCGTTGGCTCCTCGGTCGAATGGTACTCCTTGCCTTAACGGTAACAATGGGATCTAAGGTTAGCCGAGCCATATAGCATCCAGTACCAACTGCCTTTATATGCCTTTCTCTGATATTGGTGTTCGCGAATTTGGCATTTATCCTGTGGACTCCTGTTGACTTAGACGTATAATGATACGCGGCCCTAACACTCGAAAGTAAAGCGACAGTCCCGTGCCGCAAACATAAACATGTCGCTACAAAAAAAAAACATCTGAAAACATACATCTAAACATACGCGAAGTATTGCCGCGACGCCATCTCACCATGTTGGGCTTTGTAGGTGGCCCACTTTGCCTTGATCACCTCATCGTGGAGGGCCTGTGAGATGCCGACCTGGACGAGAATAAAACAAAAGGCTGCAAAAACCTTCATGTTGCCTAAGTGCGCTGTTTCTGGCGTATTGAGCCCCTAGGTTGCATCGTATTATATACACAAACGCAAAGATGATAGGAAAAAAAAGATTATATATATATATATATATAGAATAATCGTTACCACCTAGCACGTATGAACTGACGACAAGACGTTATTGATTAGGTAGACTAGTTTGAGCCAATTCTGCCGTCGAGTTTCATCCATTCGACCGGGGCTGGCTTTGGGCTGCCCATCGACGTTAAGGCATACGTAAATCGAACACAAGGTCGGCAATCCGATAACTGATCGGCCATTGTCGCACGATTGCCGTCAGTGATCCGGTCCGTTTACTGGCAGTCGTCATCCTGTGGCATGGCACTGCTTCGTTTTGGCGTGCCAAATGACCAGCGAGCACATACATACTACATACTGCCACATACGCGACCACGTATGATGATAATGATTGTTAAAAGATTACAATCATGATGAGGTGTGGACGTTTGCTAGATGTTTTTATCGTTTGCTGGCTCAGTCCATAGTTTATAGATAATAAAAACCATGTTCTCCCTACAAACATCCTTACAGATCAGGGTCTTTATTGCGATAGGCACGAGCATGCGTCTCATAGCTAGTTCAGCGTATTTAATCATTTTCACGGTTCTAGCCTTTTGCGCTACACACACACATATATATATATATATATATATATAGATCGACTAAGCTATGATGCAAATAGGAAACGGCCATTCCAGCCCTCCTGAAAGCTCCTCGAATCTATATGATTATTTATTATTATTAACAATTATCTTGTTATCAGATAATACCGTGTCAGCCCATGGCGCCCGCAATATTCTCCGTTCAGTTTGCATAAAACTTTGTTTGTGACCCTCATTTGGGGGCCATCCACTTGATGGGAGGGCCCCCACTCGATGACGCGAGAACACTCTGCAACGCCCCGGCGCCGCTGTTTTCCCTCAGAGAGTGCCTAGCATCGGCTTTATGGCATCTCCTCTCTCGGGGACGCTCGTCTGCCCCTTGGTTAGCGCCCAGGTGGCGATGTGCCTGCTGCGCTATTCGGTTCTGTTGTAATGTGCAGAGATACGTCTGGACATTGTTCCTCAGAAGTCCTTCCATCCTTGCTCTATTAGATGTTTCTCTTTGATATTCCCCTGCAATCGGCGTGGGACAAAAGTTTTGTGACACAACCTTAGTCCCGCCTCGAAGGTTCCCTTGCCTCAAGCCTGACAAACTCGATCCGTTTTGCCTACACGTCAAGGCCGGATGACAATCTTGGCACCGTACGATCAAACTCAAAATTTAGGACCGTATGAAGCCTCAACTACATCTCAATTCTTTTGCTGTTTACCCATGTGCTTGTGGCACAAACATGGTCGAAGTGTTATTATAAGCTGAGCTGTAAGGAGGCGGGACCCATGAAGCAGCATCTCAAAACGCCGTAAATCATGTGCTCCCTCGCGCATTCAGACAGGCGGGTTTTGCCATGCGCCTCAAGCCAAAACATATGTGTGAAGAAGAAAACATTAGATTAGATGATACAACCCTGACCCCCTAGACTATGGAGGGACTGCTGATCTGAGACGTGTTGAATTGGAACACTTACGTGGCGATCTATACATCGAGTTTTCGCACAGCAGGCTGCGTTACATCAAAGCGGAGGGCGAAGAGAGTCGTCATCATCGTTCATAACAAGCCTTGTAAAACTAGCACACTATCTGTGCGTCCAACATTGAGGCATCAGGCGTGCGGGGACGGGAGGTCACTCCCATAACGAAGACAATTAGCCAAATCGTTGGGAAGTCGACTGGGAGTAAACGATCCGCAGCGTTCCTAAGGGAGCGCATCACTGTAGAAATTTAGCGCGGTAACGCGAGAATGATTTCCGACGGACTCCCGAGGCCTCAAGAAACTGATTTGCATAAGTGTACGTTTTTCACTTTAATCAGTTAATTTCGTGTCAGCCCATCGCGCCTATAATAGCCAGTCTCCCTTTGCAAACAGCCCATACCATAATGGGCCTCAAAAACATCGCTTTGCGTTGGTCGACCCTAATATCCTTCGCACGTTTTGCGATATCCCTCGACAACTTTCTTCGCCTTTCCGACTATGCGTGTTCTGCGACCCATCCATACTCGACAGGGCTGTGACGAAAATGTGATAAGGTAGCCGTGAATGAGACAGTTATATTCCAGACAAGGCTTTCGTCGTGTGACCGTAGAGGTATGATAACCCCATCAGGTCGTTACCTTGTCGTTACGCCTTGCTCCCGCTCAGATTTTTGGGCTTAAGCGTGAATGGTATTCCTGTACATACACTGTATTCTCCCGGTTGTCGATCTCTCGTTATTTTTTAATGCGTTTTGATATATTTTTGCAACTTAGTTACTCAGTGGTGAAAGTCATTTAAGGCGTAGGGCCAAACGATTGTTTTGTTTTTACTTTTTGGAGGTCACGGAAATGCATTACGCGCCAACGATGCCTGCAGAACAGCACGTAACGTGTAAATGCATGGAAATGTATAGCCCTTTCTCTTATACCTCTCTTGAAACCTTAAGGTATTAACTTCAAAAATACTTTGGGAGGAGTCTCGCATTCTAGCGCTCTATGCGCAAATATCGAGGACCCTTCTGCGTAATGTTTCCTTCTCCTTGTGGACCAAACTAACTGTGCCTCGCGTCTTCCTGCCTCTTTAATTCCTCTACGGTTACATATCATATCATCTTTTTTAAAAACAGGGGGTATCACAATAGAAACAAAGTCGTTTTGAATTTGTGAACCTGTGAACACGTGTGATCCTCCAGGCAAACGAGTTGTTCACAACGTCCACACGACCGCAACCTCGTGAAGGTGGATTGAGCAGCCGCTCCGGAGACTTTTGGCCTTAGAACAAAACACCTAGTGATAAGATTTTAACGCGCTAGCTGTTTAAACATGCGGTATTCGGCGTGGGACTAGTATTCGCCAACGATAGGCATTGTTATACGCTCGCGTGGTAGACAGCATCGACAAGCAACTCGTTTCACAAAATTATCCTTCACGCTCTGCAGAAAGTCAACACATCCATTATACAAAGGCACACATACGTGAGAGCAATAAGTCCACTTTGCTTCTACTAAGGGCTGATACAGACTTAAGTACACATTATGAGTCTGTATAATTAAGGACCGCATTATGAGATTGCACATTCAAGACGCGGCTCTGACAATCTTGGTCATGTGAGGTCTAAATTTCATTTGGCGGTCGAAAATTACCCCAAGGTCTTTGTAGAGCTAGAGTTTAAGAATTGGTTGGTCATCTTGCACATACTGAACAGTACCTGGCATTGTTTTAAGAACAACAGACTTGGAAGTAGATAACTGCATGCGGTTTTCCTCGGCCCATAAGGAAACAGCACCAATCGCTTTCTGCAGAATAGCTGTGTTGTTGTCTTAGTTGTTGTTGTAGTGTTGCGGTTTCGGGCCAGCGCATAACCGTGAGCTACTTCTAGAAATTGGGCACCCGTTCCTCGACTCTTTGTGAAACCATGTTGTGAGGAATCCAACAGACCTTTCGATTTAAGAAATGCCTAAAACTCGGCCACAATGATTTGTATCGCCTCAATAGGTTAACCGCAAAGCGTAGCCCGTTGTAACCTAGAGCCGAATTGTTGTTTGTCGAAACTACAACATTAAGCCGTTGACATTATTTTGGCGAGATTGCAGCTTGCAACGTCGCCTTATCGGCCGTGCAAAAGACATATTATGCCATGTAATCCTACATAGTAAGGCCCGGCTTTTCAGCACGGCAATCTTCCATCGCTCAATTCTATATGCAGGTTCAACAGTAAAATTGCTATAAGGCAAAGTTTCTGTTGCGCTTCTCTTGGTGATTCTGGATTCTTTCAAAACTGTCTCGTTGAGTTCTTAAGTGTGTAGCTCTTGGAAAGTGCCGCTAAATTTAGATGTTTTTGGTGAAAACCCGCAAGCGTTAACAAGCATAACATTTTTGAGACTACAGGATTTGATTAGCATGGAAATATGTGGTGTGATGGGACATCAGAACTAATTTACTAGAAGCAATGTCGACCGGAACAGTCATTAATTATCATCACTCATTTCCGCTACCTCCGTGGCTTTATCGCTCTCTCTTCCGTCTTCGGCATTACCCTTTCATCCTCACAATTGCCAACTTTGTCTTTAATAGCATCCCCACTTCTACCGTTCACTTTATTGGAGCCACCTTATCCGTCATCATCATTGTGTGATACCGGCCGCAGCAACAACATTAAAGGCAGCAGCAAAGGTGGTGGTAGTGCAAAGTCCTCCAAGAGAAAGAAGGTAAAAAAGAGGGAGAAGACGAAGAAATCGAACAGCACAACAGCTGGAGGTGAGAGAGGGGGGATTGAAATTATGCCTGTGAATAAGGACGGGAGCGACGAATTACAGAAGTAGAATAATAAGGAGGATAAGGAGAAAGGGTTTATTCCCGTTACGTCTAAACGGAGAACCGCCAGCCGTCTCCGGGCGGGATATGTGGTAGAAGGTCATGGTGAGTTGAAAGTATGCAAAGAATTTGCAAAAATCAACAAAACTATTATCAACCCTTCTTGAGTAGAAGGGCTCATTGCGGAAACGTCGCCAGTGGTTCTACGGGGTTGGCTGGCCAACAATGATGTTGAAGCTAATGCAAAATTTAAATTACATACAACAGATAAATGAGCTGTATTTTTGTTGTGCCTGAGAGTGATGACTTCGTGCGGTGCTCCAAGGAGTATTACTGGATAAAGGGTGTGTATTTTCGTCGCTGGAACGGTGTTACTCCACACGAGAAAATGGTCATGTATAGCATTCTAGCTAAAAATGGCCCTCACGCCTCGGATCGACTAGACAGTGGTACGAATGTATATTTAGAGGCAACCATATCTCGACGATTACTATTGTATTACTGTGAGGGCCAATGAATTTATTACCAGATGATTTGCTTTGCGAATGATATATCGCCCTCCTGTTCCATGATGTTCCAGCGGCAGGAATCGGCACGAGAACTTCTGCACTTCGATGAGATGCAAAGGTTTGAAATGGGCAGACCAGTAGAACGACGTTCTGTTTTCTTACGTAGCTGTTTGTCCCCGATGCGATGCGTTAGAAAAGATGAATAGTGTATGACTTTTCATCCATGTTCTAGCGAAACTTCCACTCTGTTAGAGTCACTGACAGAGTGGCTAGAGTTCTGCTTCTAGCCACTCTGTCAGTGGATCGTACACTTCACTTCACTGTTCCCTGCATCCATTTGATGCAAAGAGTGATGCAGAGAACAGCGAAGTGGAAAGGGCTCAGGCCGCGGAGGCTACTCGAACGAGCACAAGGGAAACCTCATGCCTATGTGAACCGATCTCGCAAGAGAAAACCGCACTCAGTGAGTGACGAGCAGGTAGAGCGCCACTTGAAAAATCTTCCGACACAGGGAACTCGTTATAGAGGTTGTGTCCGCTCACACTGGAACAGCACGGAATGAATCATTCTGTTAAGAGAGATGAAGTGAATCGAGTTACCTGACCCGTTCCTAGGTGGAAGAGTAGTCGGCCAGACCAGGTCTATTACGAGCATCGAGTGCAGTCGGCATCACTCTCAAAGGGGACACCTTATGATTTCTTGAATGAAATTATGAAAGAAAGGCATACGTCCAGAGTTTGGCATATTGCTAGGCTCTCTCTCTGCTGTTCAAGGGAAACACAGCAACGATAAAATTTACCCAATTATCTACTGCGAACGCTCAAGAAAATCTTCTGTAAGCTGATTATTGAAAGGGTTGCAAATGTAGCAAACTATGTCCTGCCCCCAAGAGCAGTTCGGGTTCAGGAAGGGCATGGAGACCCGCGACGCAATCCACGTTTTTCAGTCTGAGATACGAGGTGTGTTCAAAAAGTATCGCGACTTTTGTGTTTTTTCAAAAATTATTCATTTATTCATGAATATCTATTTTGTCCCCTTCAAAGTAATCCCCATGAGATATTATACACTTGTGCCAACAGTTTTTCCAATCTTCGAAGCACTTCAAAAAACCATTTTTTTTAATCTTGTTCAGCTCCTCCTTCGATGCCGTCTTTATCTCGTCAAGCGTAGCGTAACGTCGTCCTTTCATGGGCCTCTTCAGTTTAGGGAACAAGAAAAAGTCACAGGGGGGCAGATCTGGGGAATACGGTGGCTGCGGCATCATTAGTGTGTTGTTTTTGGCCAAAAACTCGCGCACAAGCAACGATGTGTGAGCAGGGGCGTTATCGTGGTGCAAAAGCCAATTTTTGTTCTTCCACAAATCCGGGCGTTTCTGGCGGATTGCTTCGCGCAAATTGCGCATAACTTGCAGGTAATATTTCTTATTGACCGTTCTACCCTGTGGCAAGAACTCATGATGCACCACGGCCCTGCAATCGAAGAAAACTGTCAGCAAAACTTTCACATTCGACCGAACTTGGCGCGCTTTTTTCGGTCTTGGTTCGTGCGGCAGCTTCCATTGAGATGATTGAGCTTTGGTTTCCACGTCATAACCATAAACCCACGATTCGTCACCAGTTATGACCCTCTGGAGCAAATTTGGGTCGTCGCGGACAGAGTCCAACATCTCATTAGCAATGTTCATGCGATGCTGTTTTTGGTCGCAATTGAGCAATTTTGGTACGAATTTCGCGGCGACCCGTCTCATGCCCAAATCATTGATAAAAATCGAATGGCACGAGCCAATCGATATGTTTAGGTCCTCAGCAACTTCTCTAACGGTGATTCGACGATTGGCCAATACCATTTTCTCCACTTCATTAATTTTTTCGTCTGTTGTTGAAGTGCTCGGGCGTCCGGCACGCTCTTCGTCGTTCACATCTTCTCGGCCTTCTGAGAACATTTTGTACCACCGATAAACGTTGCTTCGGTCCAAGGTAGCTTCTCCGTATGCCACAGTCAACATTCGGAATGCATCCGCGCACTTAATTTCGTTTTTCACACAAAATTTGATACAGGTTCTTTGATCCATTTTTTTGAATAGGTAAAAATCGAAGACGATCCAAAACACGTGCAAGCAAAGCAGCTGTCAACAATTAAGTGAACATTCAAAATGGCCGAGCTTGTCGGCATAAGTGAGAGACATGAGTACCAACATAACGCCACAAAAAATCGAAATTCGAATATACGTAACCCGCGAAAATTCAAAAGTCGCGATACTTTTTTGAACACACCTCGTACAGCGGACAGTGTTTCACCCGAGAAGCCGTTTGTATGCAGTCTTTATTAACAGCGTCAAAGCTTTTGAGAAGGATCCGCGCAATTTTATGATCGACACTTTCAGGCGGATTGGCATAGACGGCTCCCAAGATCGGGCTGCGTTTCAACTTTCAGCAAGAATTAAAGGTTCAAGAAAGCTTCAGAGAGCCCCGACCGTCAATTGGGGATAAAGTCCCATACCCAGAGAGTGCTCATTTCCATCTGCATGACGCAGGGCGTTAAAAACAGCAACGGACAACGAAAAGATGGCTTATGCAAAGGCTGCGAATTGACGCAAGCTCAAATATGAATAGTGTATCGCTAAAGGAGGCTTTGGGCTTGGTTTCTCCATACGACATAACAACAGGACAGGAAAATACGGTCCCACAGAACCAGGGTTAACATGAATGCGGCAGAGCAGGGCGCACCTCTACCGCTTTTAATGAGGACACCGGCTTGGCCTACATGATTTCTGCATAAAATGACGGGAACACTGGAACTCCATATCCGAAGTTTTCAAAGACATACTACAAGAGAAAATGAGGGTTAGCACCTAAGGTGCCCCCTACCCGTGGCTTCCGAGGAACACACGTGCCAGGGTTAGTAGACTCCCCCCCTGACTGTTTCATTAGATGAGCAAACCAATCAGATTGGGAAACGGGGACCGTTTAAGTGGGTACGAGCCCCACACCACCGGCCCAAGCTAGCAGGGAGTCCCCCCGCCGTAGTGCCAATGTGTGTAGCCTTGTTTTCCCGTGTGTCCTCTAAAAACCTACCAACTCGAGCTCGCCAAGAAATCTGAATAATAGGTAGCTCGCAATCAGTCAGGGTACGGAAATATACGCGAATTTGTTTGACTGGACAATTTCTGCTCACATTCGACGAGGGCTCGTCTTCTTTGCTCTCTAGACTTGTCAAACGTTATGAGATTTAGGCGTATTATTGGGTTAAATGTTGAGTTTTCTCGGGCACAGGGACTCGCAGTGGCCAGGTATTGCAACATCTTCACGCAAAAGTGAATCTGTCTTTATCTCCAGGGGATAAAGCTGTAGCGATCATCGACCTGGAAGAGAGTGTTGGCAAAATGCCTTCCAAAAGTTTTCGCTGCGCTCACTAGGAAGAGTCTGTCGATGACCTGTGATGTTTTCCTGTCTCATCTTTTGACAAATAGCGACTGTGGTTTTGTTAACAAATTGGTTTCGTTTTGATTTTAGTCGGTTTAGATTTGATAGACGGAGAGAGATAGCGCACCGCCGTTTTTTAAATATTAAACCTTCGAAGCTTTCTCATCTATTTTACGTCCGTGAAGTTTTATTTTTTGCCGGAGGTTTTTATTAGTGAGTTTTAAATCTGCCGAATATTGTGCGCTACCCAAACGTTTCCAAGCTCATGCTGCCACAATTATTTGCTGACTCTGTTAAAATAATTATTCTGTCTTTAAGGTCACCTCCTAATTTTATTTCGGAGGCTATAGATTAAACATAACCTAGAAGACGCGTCTAGTAGAAATTTTGCCACATAGATGAGGCGTGTTCTCTGTCCTCGGACGGCTGCCATCACCTTGTGCGCTCCTCTCTAAGGTTTTACTAGCAGTGCAATGCCGGTTCTTATATATATATATATATATATATATATATATATATATATATACAGGGTGTTCTTATTTGTGTGTCCAAAACGCTAGGGTATGGTCAAACTCGGTGAGAAAATCATTTTTGCCAATGGGTGGAAGCCGGGAAAACGTTTTGTTTAGGAGTGAGGATGAAATTTATAAAAGCAGTTATTCTGTCTTTTTTCTCCTACATAGTTGTGCAAAATTTACGTTTGCGGGAGCACCAGTCAACGCACAAAGGAACCGATCATACCGGCGTGTTTGGCGGAAAATTCTGCACAATAAAGTATACATTACCAGCTTGCGTAGCAAAAAGCGAATAGCCAGATTAAGGAAAGTCATAAAAAGTCAAAATGTTACGTTAACGCTTTTTTGTGCAACATCGTAATTTTTTCCATTACGACCAAAAATGCACGTCCAAAAGACTACTCTCAGGCAATAGCAGATTTAATGCCCACTACACTCGTACCAAAGTGATAGTGCTGCGTTACGTAGTTGCCAAGTGACTAAGCTTTTTCGACAGTCATAGTTGTTATGTTTCACGTTGAAGTTTTCACGTCCAGAACCGTAGCATTTTGCCAAGACGTTTCCGCCCCCTCTTTCCATTAGAAAAAATTATTCTCTTGCTGAGTTCTACCAAACCTCAAAATATGTACCTAACTTTCTCATACACCCTATGCAAGTATGCATGCCTTCGCTTTCGATATGACTGTCGAAAAAGCTTAGTTACTTGGCAACTACGTAGCGCAGCACCATCACTTTGGTACGAATGTAGTGGGCATTAAATCTGCTATTGGCTGGGAGTAGTCTTTCGGACGTGCATTTTTGGTCGTAATGGAAAAAATTACGATGTTGCACAAAAAAGCGTTAACGTAACATTTTGACTTTTTATGACTTTCCTTAATCTGGCTATTCGCTTTTTGCTACGCAAGCTAGTAATGTATACTTTATTGTGCAGAATTTTCCGCCAAACACGCCGGTATGATCGGTTCCTTTGTGCGTTGACTCGTTCTCCCGCAAACGTAGATTTTGCACAACTATGTAGGAGAGAAAAGACAGAATAACTGCTTTTATAAATTTCATCCTCACTCCTAAACAAAACGTTTTCCCGGCTTCCACCCATTGGCAAAAAGATTTTCTCACCGAGTTTGACCATCTCTAGCGTTTTGGACACACAAATAGGAACACCCTATATATATATATATATATATATATATATATATATATATATATATATATATATATATATATATTTATATATATACTGGAAAATTTGGCTAACTAAATGAAATAAAACACAGTCAAACCTTCTTTCTCCAAGCAGATACGAAGAACGCACATTACAGTGCCAGAGTCAAAGCTATCACAGTGACACAGATACGTTACTATTTCTAAACACTTAACAAACCTACGGTCTTAACGAAACAATAGCATATGAGGTGTTCTGTGGAAAATACAAGTTAGGTGGGGTCAACTAGGTTCAACCAACCGCCGAAATGGTCAACAACAACTGGCCGGAACCGAACAGAAGATACCGACACGTCATTATCAGATTTGCGATCTGTGGCAATTAATCATTACGAGTCTGTATAACCGGAGGCTATCATGCTGTTGACTGCGTCTGAAAATTGTTCAACAGGATCCGTTCGCTGTTGTTCGCTGTTCCGTGCGGCAGGTAGCCCATTTGTGAAATCGCCCAATAGGACGGCTTTACAGGTGCCATAGCTTGATGTGAGCACGACATGAGCTGAATCCGACATTCTAGTCTATAATGATCTGATTTCGTAATAATATGCAGTAAATGTCTAGTGTGACATCGTCTGCTATGTCCATCTATCTCTTGTCAGCTTAAAATCGCCTTTACCAAGTCAAACGGATAACAGAAATTCAACAAATTGTGCTTTCGGTTTTACAAAAGATAAGCCACTGGCTTCGTCTTTTGTTGCCAATCCATTTCTCAGGCCACGGGACACCCGCTACAAAATACAATATTTACACGATCTGTTCCTGCGATATGCAACGACGGTAATGTCTGCTTCCGAGGCCGTTACGCTAAATAGTACGGTTTTGTATTTACAGCTTTAAATAAAAATCGAGTTTTTTGAGAATAGGGCAACAAGAAATTGTGTTTTAAATGACACTAGCACATTGTATCATCTGAGTTCAATGTACATATACATCTAATTGAGGCATCATCATCTTGACTCCGAGATCGTGTACTTACCTCGTATTTTAAGTATTTCTAAGCATTAGGGGTTCTACAGTGTAATAATAACATCTTGATTGATACGGGATGTGTACAGATTTTCGTTAGTAGAGGAATGTCGCCGGAAACCGATTGCCCAACGGGTCAATACTGTGGAGCAAGGTCAAGTACAGTTAAATTCGAGCATACGACGGTCTACTCTCGTTAAGCACGTTTACTAAAAGACGCTCGTAATGATCGACGTAAAGCATGCCGGTCACTGGCAGAAGTCTAGCGAAGCCCGCAAACAGGGATATAGTACTTAGGTCTAACTCACTGACTCGCTTGACAATCTTAGCTTAACCAAAAATAATTGCTATCCCTATTTGTTTAGGCCCTCTTAATCCTGGGTTTTCCGTGATAGGGGTATCTTGCCACAGAAACTCAACATATTCAACATATGAGCCCGTGGCAAACAAGCCTATTACTGAGGATTCCGGATTACATCGTACGTGGGTACATAATTTCTGTTCATTATCCATAAACGAATTTCTACTAGGGTAACCAACGCGCCCTCATTTTGCTCAACCTCTCCTTGTTCAGCGTTGCGTTAAAATCTCTTGCTAATATAAACAGGGCTTACTGCGGTACTACCTCTACCTCTGACCTTCTCTAATTTCCGCCTATTCTCTCTCTAATTTCCACCTATTCCATCTAATATAGACTCAACGTACGCCGCGACTACTTCAATAAAACAACTCGGCGACGCAGCACCGATGAAATTATAGACAACTAACGCTATCTTCACTAAGCCTACAACCAGTTCAGTAAAAGTAAATACATCCTTAGCTGGGTCTCCCCCAATTTCACATGCCTTAGTCAGAGTGTGGAAATCATAGAAAGCCTTCAATTCGTATAGCTTTACCGCCCGTCAAGTCTCCGTCAAGATAAAAATGTTTACATGGTAAGCGCTTGATTCTACCGCGTGTCTTTTCTACAGAGTCCCAATAACCATATTCCCTTTACAATTCCAATATATAATACAATCCTCCTCTACCTGTTCTGTCCGTCTACTCTTTCCCCCTGAACTTATAACAGTGTCGTATCTTTTGCATTTCTCCTAGTTCATTCAGTAAGGCATCTTATTTGTATCATAAATGTGTGCATACAAACAAGTAAGGTGACTAGGGCACGAGTCGACACCACTTCGGTTGCAACATAATTCTGTGGCAAAAATGATACGTCATGTCTCGTCTTTGCGAATCTACAATGTATCATGCAGAAATTTTAAACGACTGTTAACAGATGTGTTAATTAGAAGGCTATATAAATAGACACTTCATTTATAGGAATCTACAAGGGCAAATGTAGACGTTAGCCCACAACACAATGTATCATTTGTTCATTTTAATTTAATAGATTCTTATTTATTTTCAGTTATTTATTAACCATATGGTTGGTAAAAGCTTGGTTACATTTGGTCACGTGCATTCATTGCTTTTCTCACGCCTGCTGCCGAGGGGGTGTTCAGTTTCGGGCAGCACAGAAGACGGCTTTTATTTATTGTTCCACAATACGTACAAAAAAGTCATCTATATCGACGTAGTAGACATTTAAAAATAGATCTCGGTGGTACCCATGCCAAGTTACCTTGCAAAGCAGTAAGCGATTTCTTTACGTAGCAGCATTCTATTGGTCTGTTTTGAAGGCAGTTCACGGCTGCTGTGTAGACGTGTTCTGTGTCGCTCCGTAAAGTTATTTGTCTTATTGGTGGTTACGCGGAGTTCATAGCGTCATAATTTGTACCGCAATGGATAATGTGTAGTTTCGAGAGTTCACTGGGTTTCATCCAAAAGACTTTCTGCACTGACCGCAGAGAGTCTTTTGTAACGCAGTTTTCTTGAGTTGCGTACTGGTGCTACGTGGGTGTCGCAAGATGATGACAGTGTTCGCTCACTGCTCCGAGAGCGTCAGGGAATTATCTGCACACTGTCGCCACTGCCAAATAGCGCTCCACGTTACGTACCTCCGCATAGGGAGCGATAACAATGCCATGCAGCTCGTTTTGGAGGACAGCCCAGTTAGAAACGGCACATGCCCCGTCACTCGGCCACTGGCGAAAAAAAACGCCCTTCTAGACGGTGATCATTTAGGCCTACCCTAAAACAGACATTCGCATAAAAGGCTGCAATGACTCTCCGCACGTGCAACAAGTCCGAAATCGTCGACATACTCAAACCTGACGCCGATGCTGCAGAAAAGACGCTGCCATTCCCGTGAACTTTTTCATTCACGTTAACTATCAGAAGTGAGCCGATTTCGACACTAAGGTGTTTACCATGGTGACGTTTGAAATATATCTTAGTACCGCTCGCCGGATTTACAACTGGACGCGATATCCATCCCGTTGTTTTAGCTGGACTGTAAAGCCACCAGCAAAACACGTTTAGTGAGCGTTTCTTCTTCTAGGTTTGTGTACACTTCTTTCAACCGAATTCAACGAAAGCTGGATGAACGGGACTGTGCAGCTACAAAAAAGAAACAGCGAAGAGAATGAGCCTGACCATAGCTAAAAAATTAAAATATTTTAGAAGTATGTCGAAGTGGTGAATAACGCGTTTGCATGGAGAGTTTCGCGACGTGCCCATGAGTGTAAAAACTACAATGTGATTTCAACACCCCCTTTTCAATAAAGAAGACTTTGTATTGTATTGTAAGTAGCCTGAATGATATAGTGCTGAGAGATAGCGATCACAGTACGCTGGGGATGTGAACAGCAAGGGAAGTCACGCCATCAAGAAGATTACCAAGTGGCAGCAAGAAGAACTGCGGCTGCAGTTCTTCTAACCCTAGGAATAATTTTTCTATGAAGACACTCAGAATGGTTCTGAGTGTCAGGCGAGCGCCAGGCGAGCCCGCATTGCGAGCCGTGTACTTTTTAAGCGGCCGCACGGGTCTGCTCCACGCCGTTAAGGACGGAGCTCCGAGGAAAATCGAGAGGACCACCTTTCGCTATGGAAACCTCATCCTTACAACTCCCTGGAACCAGTGCTGGTCCGCACGCAGTCAGTCACGCAGCTCGCAGAGGACACTCGACCGGAGTGGGTCACTTCTAATTAGACAATGGAACTGCGGAGGGCTTTGCGCTCTCGATCTATGCGATGGTGGACAAAGATGTTCTGGTGCTGTACAAAATCTGCGCAACATATAGTTTTGACATTCCTTGCTTCTGCGCTGTTCACTGCCTAGCCGAGCGTTCTGTTGGCCGTGACAGATCAAGTGGGAGCGTCCCTGTCTTCTATCATCGCCGGTCTCGGGGACATCGAGGTGGTTTTGATAAAAGCTTTTTTTGTGCATGGACATCAGCTTAGCGTTATAGGCGGTTGCATATATATATATATATTTTTTTTTGACAGAAGACAGATGGTCGAGATGCTCCGAAGTGTCTGGGATCGCTGCCTAACGATTTCCAGTGTTTCTGGCGAGCAAGATTAAAGATTACACAACACTGATGAGCTTCTGATGGGAGATCTCAATACCTGACCAAATCAGTCCCAAGTACTAAGGCATCGTGTTCTAGATAACATATTGATTACTTCCGGCTACTGGATTGTGCCAGATGAGTCTACGCAGCTGTTGGACATTCGAGGGTCATGCTGTTTCGTCCATAATTAGCATTTCTGCAACCAACTTCATAATTGAGCAGTTCGTGTGGAGGCAGTCCGTGGCTCGATTACCTTTGCAGATTTGCCCGGCAAGCTCAGCCCAGTGCAAGACTTCTCGCTATGATCAACTTGATCAAGCGACTGCTTTTTTATATTCTAAAAACCTGTCGTTGCATGTACTAAGTTGAGCTAATGCGATACTCAGAACGTGTGGGGCTTCCCTCATGCATAAGGCTGAGCACCAACCGTACAAATGGCACCATCGCTATAAGCATTTTATTTGCTTCATAACCTTCTCCTGGAAACTGCAACCGTCTAGCACTAGATGTTCACCAAAAGTGTACTTGCTGTATAGCTGCAGTGCCTGTGTGGTGGACGCATGTCACAGAGATTTAGATTTAGTGCTTGTGTTATATAAGATTCGTTAGAGAGACAAAGCTAAAGGCGTTTATATATGCTTACTAATAGGAACCAAAATTGCGTTCAACTTGCTGTCCATAGGAATAGTGTACGGTCCGCATGTACACTACCGACAGCCAGATTCTCGCGCAGCAAAATCCTGACGTGCTTTCTGCGGGGAAAGTGACCCGCTGGGCGGCAGCATTTTTGTGGGGTATGTTGGACGATGCTCTCGATGGAGTTCCAAACGAGCATTCTTATCGAACGATAGGTGGTTGACTTTTGCAGGAGAATTCGCTACCTGACTAGCTGCAGTCTCAGGTCGAGAGGAAGACGATGCCCACCACGAATTCTGTGAGCGCTTCTGGTGAGGCTTCACAGAGGGCAAAGAAAAGTTTGCTCTTCGGCGATCCCTCAGCAAAGAAGCTTCGGGGCCTGGTGCGGGTGCATCTGATAATAAGCTGCTCACAGTGATGAATCTGCATTACAAATGAGGGTTACAAATGATACTATATTTGAGGTATTCTCCCATGCAGCGGCGTGTGTATGTTTGGACATCAAGAAGGACAAACTCCTTTCTGGGATAGCGGACCTTGCTTTATAGCTGGATCATCTGTCGGGAGGGCCAAGTTGACTGCTTATTCAATCCCAGTTCTGACAACGATGACCTTGAAACATTTTGAGATTGAGGCTCAATCATATATCAACCTCTAACCAGAGCCCAGAAACCAACGCTTATTAAGGCTACGACGACATACGAAGCTGCAAGTGCTCTTGCCCATGTTTCGGTTCGTAACGTGGCTGCTTTTTGAGCTTAGCGTCACCAAAAAGGGCCGAGAAGAAGCCAGATGGCATCACGGTCAGGAGGAAAGGCAGCACCATGGTCGAGGAGAATGTCACGACAGTGGCGCCGATTCCGTTCAATCCACACGTAATCCGCCTATACGAGTTGTTCGAGAAAAGCTCTAAAGGAGTTAAAGAAGGCAAACGAGGTCAAGCGGAACACAAAGAACCACTTAGCTGGATGCTTCGACCGGTCTAACAGCAACTGCCGGTTAAGGCGCTCCAGAGGCCGACCGCTCATTTAAGGGTGTGCTGTGAAATTGTGTGGGCACACAGACCGTGCTTCTGGCCGTCCCAAACAGCGGTCTCGTAGGTTGCGATATTGTCCTGCTGATAGATAGTTCAGTACAGAGCGTTTCGATGTGATTGCATACTACCCGCATCACTGCTTAGCTTTAAGGCCTTCGCATGGCCGGCCAGTGGGAAAAGTCTTTCTCGACCGCCGTCATAAGCAGGCAAGGCACCGGCCGACGACAAAACAACCGTTTCCTGACATCTTGACACAAGCAGTGTGTTCGACTACCCATAAGCGTACACCGAGGGCAGATCGGTTACCGGAGTGGTTTGACTCATATTGCTGCTGAGTGAGAGCTTAGGTTATTCAAGTCCTTATCCTCATCCGAGAGCACCCGCGTATGATGAAAGTTTATTTTTCGTATATTACAATATGCATGTGGGGCACATATTATGGAAGGTTAGCTATGCCAATGGGCCTAGCGGGTGTGCATTGCGACACTCACGTGTCCGCTTCGTCTAGGCTAGGCCGAGACCACTTCAGAAGAGTGCCACAAACGGATGCTGCGTTTCCACGTTGTACGTCAAGATCCAGACGTTGTTTAAAGAAGGACGACGATCTGCTACCACCGGTGCACATATTTAACATAGTGCCGACTTTGTGAATTAGTTGTCTGGTCCGAACACCAGGAGCACCCAAGGTCTCAAACGCGAGAGGCCAGAATTCGTAGGGATACCCAATTGATGAGTATTTTCTTAGCTTGTTGGTCTCCGCAAGATGGGCTGCATAACCAGCTTCGGATGCGCCGCCACCGACCATAGAAGGTGCTAGGGAGTCGGTAACGGTTGCATCCCAAACCAGCATTTTGCCTTGCTCGAAGGGTGTAAGTGTCATCCCATCGCCTGCCGTCCTCCGCACAGAGGCCCGTGGGTTCAAGAATGCACCCGCGTATGATAGACTTTCACTGTGCTTATACCGACCTTTATATTGACAACGGTACATGATTTTAAGGGTTTTGAAGACTTCAGCCTCACTGCGCCCTTAAAAGTAAATTTAAATTGACTAGTTGTTAAGTTGCCTCCGACCTCTGCGTTAATAATTTATTGACGCATTTACAACCACAAACAGCACAACCGGAAATCCCGGTGTCGCATGAATCATCGGGTGTATAGGAATGCAGTGCATAGAAACAGGTGAAATGTCAGCAACGTGGTCGAAATGCTTGCTAACGTTATACTTAAAAGCAAGGGTTACCATTCTCTTGGCATGGAATGGAAAGAAAAACTGTGTGAATAAGACACTAGCAAACCTCTTGGGATGTCCACTTAGCTTAGATCTTAGAAAAAAAAGAGGAATCATGTCCTGAAAGTAGCATGAACATCTAATTGTTTGACAATGTTAGTGAGTTTTTAGACGACGAGTAAGATTTTCGGTAAACATCAAGCTTCAAGCCTTGTACGCTGTATTTAAAGACTACTGAGCTGCATTTGGCACTGTCCCATAGCCACGTACGGCTGTAGCAAGTGCTGTAGACGTGGGTCCTCGAACCTCGTGGGTTTTGCGAATACTTGTAGCTATCGTGAAGACGGAACCCTGTCATCCTAGATAACTGCTATTAGAATCATTTTTCTGCAAACACCGGCTATCCGCGGGGCGATAATATCAGCTCGCTTCTATGCAGATATGTCGGTCAGCGCCAGCTATTCGGGGTGTCGAGTCGACGATTTTTCCTGGAAAAAAAGAATCAACAACGTAATCTATATACGTGTGCTTAAAATCAACAAGCACGATTGTGGAGCCTTTTCGAAATCCAATGAATGTGTGTAATGTAATTCGAATAGCGAAATGTGATATTTTTAAGGTTTTGATATGATTTCTATTATGATAAACAGAGCTAGTGGGAATCAGAGTATCAACTAGCATAAGTGGTAATCCTACCTTTTGGAGGGTAAGATATCCGGAATTCATCTATTTACGTTGGAGGCGACAATATTGGTTGCATCCGATGTCTCGGAGGAAGCCCGCGTTAAAGCTAAAAACCGACGAAATTTGCGTCGCTAAACGCGTACGTGGTGTTGGGCTATTTGCAGAAGAATGCCTACAGAGCAAAGGCAATAAAGTTTCGTATTGGAGGCCGTGAGTTCCGCCTCGGGGGAGAGGTATTAACATGTGTCTTTATTTTACCGGCAGGTAGTATAGAAGACAGGTTACTGAGCTCGTCAGTAAGACCCTGGTCGTAGCTTCGCCTTTTAACACATAACACGCTTGTTATATCTGCGGGCAAATACCTTCCTATTTACAGAGGATCCAAGAATATGGTCTGAACTCCTATTAATCCCTGCATACACGGCACTCATCACTGTCGGCGAACTTACAATAGCAGAAATAAACCCAGTGTAATATAATGTGGGTACACTGTCAACCGATTTTACGATGAGTGTAGGTACACAAAACGCGGGATAAATCTGTGTGATCATCTGCGTGGTCTGCCGGACAAAGGACGGACACCAGAACAGACGAGGCAACAGTCAGCAAATGTGTGGGATACGACTCCGGTGAGGCTGATGACGTGGTCAACACGGTAAATTTCTGCTCGGGAGAAAAAAACCTGGCATATCCGCTTCGCTCGCCCGCCGTGCTGTGGCTACATTGTGCCACTGCGTTACAATGGGCCGCGGGTGCAGTTGATTTTTGCGGTTTTAGCTCAGACGGCAGGTGGCGTTTTATATCTAGAATCTAAACAAGATACAGCAATACTGGGGCGCGCAACCGTACAACAAAACGGTCGGCGCAAGTGAGGGTCTTCTGAGGTAGTTGCCAACCCGGACTCGAAAAACTCCGCTGTGAAGATGAGACTAAAACCACTCAACGGTCATAGCAGCGCCTTCTTTCGATTAGCGTGCTTTTGCTTTGCTTAGCGGACTCTCAAGCACATCTCTTGATATGGATCTCGTAAACAACACTTTAAGAGGTTCTGTAAAAAAGATGGCCAGCCGTGTGTAAAGTATCGCGGAATTATATCTGGTACTTTACTTCTAAACATCATTATCCGCTTGATCACGGATTCTGGGAGTAGAATGGAAGGTGAAACGATTTTGCTCGAGTGGGGCGGTTCGGTTGCCCAGAAGTAGAGAGCATAAGTAAGCGACGACAAGACTCACGTTGTCGTCTCGATCGCCTATGCTCTCAAGAGAGCCTGACACAAAAGCTGTTAAAGAATCGGGGCCCCTCGACCGCTGGTTGACACAATGCCCATCACTCCAGATAGTATTCCAGCGGCCGCCAACGAGAAGAGACGGCAGAACTGTTTTTCAGCTGTAAATCGAGCGCAGTGTTGCTTTCGCGCTTGAAGGGTTTAAGTAGAATGCAATCGCGTTGACGGCGTTTTCCGCGAAGATTGTATCACGTTGACGGTGTTTCCTGTGAGGACTATGCAGTTATCTTCTTAGTAGCAGGTTTTTGTGCCAGGGAGCTTTTTTTATAGTGCAATACAGCAATTTCTCCACTTGCCGTACCCCCGTCTCTCGGCTTTAGCACCTAGGAATTCCTTTATACATCAACTAGGAACGACCGTGGGTATTCAGTGGCCTATATCTTCGCAAGGGCCAACACGTCATACTGCTCAGCTAAAATAAGTAGCAGCACACTTGATTTAATAATTATATAATAGTAGGTTGTATTCAACACTCATGCGACGATGCTGGTAGAAACTTGACTTAATACTTTCACACTTGAAAAAATCTGAGTAGTAAGCTCTTGTGTTAGGTAGGTTGTTTTAACACAGATGCGTCAATTTCTGCTGCACAAGCCGATCACAAGTCTTTGCTAGTCTGTACGCCTTGGCTACGTAAGGGCGGGAAAAGTGCATCGCACAAGTAGGCTTTGATGAAGTGTCGCAATGTTTTCCCTAGGGGAGTAGTTGTAGAGATTTTACTCGATTCACTATTCATCTTTCTTCCAGTAAGCCTTTTCCAGATAGCAGAGAAGACAGCAACGTTTTAGATGCACTCGTTGTTTGGACTATTTCAATGACACAAGGAACAATTTCGTCTAGCAAATATTGCACAAGGTCGGCTATGATATCTACTGGAGATAACACTTTTTTTAACCAACACCCCGTTTCCCGCGGGTACAACGTTGCTCGTTGGATTTTTGGTCTTTAGCTCGAGCCACCCAGTTATTTTTGATGAATTAAGTGCAGCTAGGGTGGTAGCTTCTGCGATAGACAAGTGCACATCGGACAATGTGCCCTTTACAAAGAAGCGCGCTCTATATTTTCTTGTATTTTAGCATCCGCTAACTCTAACCGTGACAGCAGAGTGTCCCAATCCCCTTCGGCGTTAAGAACAAACGGGGTTCCTTAATTTGCACCATAGGACTACGGCACCCACGAGTGCCATAGCCATTCCCAAAAAAAAGAGAAGACAATATATGTAAACGACTATGGCTGGCGGTGACGCTATTTAATCGAACAGCATTGAAGATCAATCAGAGCTAACCATGCACACTATTTTGTGAGAGCGTCAGCTCAACCACAGCCGCAAAACTAAAGTGGGTCTTAGCTCAGCGTTCATATATTCAATACAAATACATAATACTAATTACGCGGTGCGGGGAGCTAAACTGGAGCAATCCATAAAGCACAAAATACGTTCTCATAGATTACTAGCTTCATCTATATAAATAGCTGCGCTCCAGCACGCGTCGAACAGCCTGTCCAGTATAACCTGAAATGCTGGATAGTTCTTTTCGAGAGATGTTTGCTGAGTGTGGCGGCGTGGTTTAGGGGGCTAGTGCGCTAGTCATGGTTGTCATCTAGCCAGGTGTCGCCGATTCGATCCCTATTGTTGATAATTTGCTTTGAGCGATGCTCAATAGATGATAAATCATACCGCTGAGAGTCAGCGGCCATGCTGCCACAAGGACTGTTGGGGAAACCCTAGATATCTCAACATGTCCGGTCCTCGGTGCACTGAGGATATACCACACGGTGAGTGCCAAGCCCGTAGGGGACGGAGGGATGGTCGACCGTTATGCACGCTGATGATCTTGTATTCTAATTTCGGAGACAATTCCACCCGCAGCAATCGCTTGCATCACTGCAAATGCTTGTTGACCTTAACGCTCGTGTGATGAGTGTATCAAAAACTAAAGCGAATGAATTTTCGCCGCGGAGGTAGGCTCATCGAGATGAATTACGTTTTGAGCTCAGCACCAGTAGATTTTAATGGGCATTTTTCATATCTTGAAGGAACCTTTTAACTGCTCAATAACATATTGAGGGCGCGCAAAGACATTATGTTGTTTCATAGTATTTTCTGAGCCTCATCGGTTGTTGTTGGATTGCTCTCACCTTTTTTTATTTAAATATTGCACTTGCTTACGAGGTGCAGGTCATATGGCCCCACTTATCAAAAGCGAATCTGGAAGTACTCGATAAAATCAGAGCCAGTTTTAAAAAGAGTGGACTAGACTTATACAGTGGGACATGGAATGTCATGCCGGCGTTTATTGTGCACAATATTTACTAATCAGTCAGATGATTTCCAGTCTGATTATATTGATTTTATTCCGTCAGAACATGTACTCATAAAATGGGTTTCTGCTTCTTCTTGATATCTCCATAGATGAATTGCCTAGCCGTAAGCCAGTCGGAGAAAATCCACAATTAAACAGTAATGGCCCAGGCATTGTCTGAGGCGATTCCACACTGGTTTACACCACGGGCAACTTTTCCAAAGCCGTTCTCGCCCCAGCTCCTGCCCCAGGAGTTCTTAACGATCCAGTACTTTCGGCCACCGTCTTCGCCCATAGCCAACGATAGACACCACATGGTCGACAGACTTGGGGCACGACGGGTTGTCAAAGATGCCACCGCGCAGGAATTGGAACTGCCGGTTCTCACCTGAAAATCGAGACCACCAGGGTACCGTACGTGGCAACGGCTTCCGCCATACCGTCTTCGTTACCGGGCGGGACGCGGTGGTATCTGAGATTCTTGCCGAAATTACCACTGCTGCTTTGGCAGGTATTGCGTCTCTGCGTTCTGCCGGATATGTATTGGTAGAGGCTTTCGCTCAGGTAACCCGTTCCGTCTAACATAGTCCATCACGACAACCTCATGACCGCCCGCGCAGCCAACCGTTCATATTGCGGTGAAAATGGAACGAACAGTCGACAATTTGCTGTTCGGACAAATCCACTGGCTGTCGGGTTTCTGAATGATCGCTGATTCAATGACTCCCACAGTTCCGAACGAGTAGCAACGATCCACACTGTCCTTGATTCTAGAATTACCCACCGGAAAATGCAAATGAAGTTCAGCAACACTTGTAAGTATATGGTGTAAGCATATGCATTTCGAGTACAAATGCATATGTTTTTTTACTAGGGTACCTACTGCTTGATAATTTTAGCTCTAGCAAATTGTATTCAAACAAAATAGTCTCCTTCGGTGGATGCATATCTCTAAGTAAATGTAGCATTACATAAATTCTGTTTTTGTAAATAATTCTATGCCCGAAAGCAGTAAAACCTCATATTTGCTACGGTGTCTCCAAGTTTGGACTTGAAGGGTAACATCATATTTGATCACGAAAGAGGTCAATTTTGAATGCGCCAACTTTCTCAACAAAAATGTCTTTTGGCGTGGCTTTGCTCTACATAGATTTAGTGACAACAAAGGAAAAGGTGACCCATTAAAATACAAACAGATACCTAAATGCCGTTTATCCTTATTATTTAATTGATAATATTATTATAAAGATGCAAATTATATACCGATATAAAGAGACCTACATTAACGTTATATGATTATTACAATATACGCAAGGAGTATTAGTGACTATTTTCTAAACAAAGTTGTAGAACTCGTTAAAGTAAGCATTTCCCCAATTGAAGGCGTTTTTCATTTATTTTCGCCGTAGGCTCAGCTTGGCTTAGTGGCAAGTTTTAAAATTGCTGGACGTGGAAGCTCAAAAAATTATATCACATAATATCCATATGTGTTTACTACTCTTCTTAGTGCGACTGCCCCCTGTTAGATGACAATCAGACGAAGTAGCTTTTGCTTACTAATGCGCTAATATATCTTCAGCGCAACAAGTCCTTTTGCTAAAATGACTCATTCTAAGACGTAATGCATGGTCCACCAACCACGTCGATATATTATCTACTAGCGATTTCACTGTCACGTCTAAACTAATCATCTTCGCCGCCCGCTCCTTATTCCATTTGCAAAAAAAAAAGTATTAGAGTTCAGCGACCCCCCCCCCCCCGCAAGTACTGACTATTGATTTGGGGACACTCTGACTTTGCACAAAGGTGGCATTATAACGTACCTTAGCAGGAGTAACAATGTTCCTTTCTCGCCAGTCTACATGTCTGGGCATTGAGGGCATTATCGATGGCTCGACGTCGGTAAAGTTGCGGCCCTCCAAGTTTCATCGATCTCTTCCCGAGCATCTTGGTTTTCACTTCTTCGTGAGTCATGTCAGATACGTGATTGTGGCCCAGCTCGTAGCCGACTTCGCCACGATGGAAGCGCTCGTTGTGCCTTTCAATGGCAAGCGTTGTCTCAAGGTAGTTCTGCAGACGCGCCGACTCCTCAGTCGGATGATACTCCTTGCCTTAGCGGTAAAAATTGTAATTTAAAGTTAGGCGAACATATAGACTTACCGACTACCAACTACTTTTTATGCCTTTTCCGCATTACTCTTTGGGGGTTTATGATTTAGCATTTTTTTAAACGGGACGGCGTGTAATGTATCCACTAAATGCAGTCATAAGGCTCGA
>QVRM01005952.1:0-51759 GCA_003439945.1 Dermanyssus gallinae | reverse complement strand
TCACGGAGACGCCGATGCTGCTGACGTCAGTGGACCAATCAAACACCCAAGCCGATGCAAACCACAACGACCTACGCCGCCGATAACTGACGACGCCAGTAAGCCAAGCAAGCATCCATCAACGTGCAACGTGACGACTAAGAGACCACTAGGCTGCGTGCTGGTGACAATGAGGCACGTGCACCACCGCCGACCATGTCTAACGGCCAGATCGCCCGCGCCAACCTCACGTACCCAACGTTCACCAATCGATACATGTTGTCAACCAACAACATGTGTCTCCGTCAGCCAGCAGAGAGCAGTCACAGCCTTTCGCCGCCGAAACCCCAACGTCCTCTAACCCTCCAGACGATCATCGACCGACCACCGGGAGAGAGTCGACCAGAGCCGCTTAAACAGAATCAACCTAACTTAACCTGTATTCCTATACGAGGCAAACACAAACCGCTGTAAATTGCGACCGATTGAGAGCGGAACAACAGATGGTAACGTGCATAGAGAACAATTCACAGTTATCCTCATAAAAAAGCCTAATCAATTCCATTGCCATTATTATATCACACACACAGTCAGCTATTGCCTCATAATAAGTTATCATGCCATATATGATTTTTTCAACCAGTTGGAGAGTTGTTTATTCATTAATATTTCAACCAGTTTAAAAGTTGTTTTTATTATATGAAAACGAGTTCACTGTTTGTCGAAGAAGCCGTTTGTGTGTTGTATGTTTGGCTCTCCACCATCTATTCAAACAATACGACTAAGGCTAAGCGATACCGCGTACAGTACGTTACAGTTGTTTTATTTGGGGGTCAAGGAAGCCAAATCAGCAGGTCGGCGATCTGGGCGTATTCAATGTCTTGCACCTTTGGTCTAGTCCTACATGTGACTGCTGCCACTTATACAGCAGTTATATAGTGTACGATTATTGGTATGTTCAAACGCCGATTCTCACGAGCAATACGAGTTGTGCCACCTGCTTGTTCTGCCGCCTGCAGAGGCGTGCCAAGTGCAACCATCGGCAGTGAAAGGCGCAGACCGCATCATCGTTGCACAACTCATCTCGCCGAAAGCGTCAGAAGGTAAGGGATTATGAATACAGCCTTTTGAAGTGTATATATACTCTATATATGAGTGAAATAAACAAAAAGTAATTGAATTCATTATAATTATATTTAATAAATATTTTATGTTATTTTGAATTAGCCCGCTCATGTAGCACCACGGCAGCGCATCACCAGCAATATGGGCCAGTCCAGAACATAAAACCATAAACAACCCATTCCAGTACTATAGATAACAAAAACAACGCATAACTGGTGAAGCGTTGTACTTCAAATATACTGGCCAACGTATACATCAGGAGAACGTTATATTTATGTATATAATAGCATAACTTTATTGTATTCTATTTGTGTACACAAAGATTGAAATTAGAAAAAAATAGATCGAAATAGCATTAGTTATAGTAGATAAATTACATATGTTTATTGCTTTTCTTCAGTATTAAGTTTACCTTTGAAATCGTGTGCATTTACATTTGTTGTTAAGGTGCGAAAGCCGTGACCCTGAAACTCTGAGGAGGTCCTAAAGTAGCAGAATCGGATGTCCATTGCACCCAAATAGGCCATTTATAAAGTACACAAACCGTCGCTCGTATGTGGATATCACCCTCTCAACGACAGGGAAGACTTCTGCTATTCTATAGAGGAACGAGTTTAATCGTCCGATGAGATATACCTTCGACGGGTGGAATGGAATTGCCGTGAGGTATACCACCAATAAGCCGGTACTGCTGAGATATCTAAGGTTTTTCCACGTGTGTCCTTGTAACTTGACATGGCCGCTGACTCCAACCACACACTGCACTGTATGTGCATCATGGCACAATTAAAATACGTCCTAACCGACCAACGTTCAACGGCCACATTGTCCCCGCCAACGGGATTCAAATCAACCCTAAACCGACCACGTCTAACGGCTACAGCGTCCGCGCCAAAACCTCACGTACCCAACGTTCAACGACCGATACATGTCTCAACCGAACAAGACATGCTTCAACCAGCCGGCAGAGAACGGCCACAGCCTTTCGCGCCGAAATCCCAACGTCCTCCACCGTCCAAACGATTATCGGCCGAGACCGGGAGAGGAGGTCGATCTATCGTTCAATCCGAGACAAACCTTAACATGACTTGCATTCCTATACGAAACAAACACAAAGCGCTGTAGATTCCGATCGATTTGAGAGAGGAGTCTGCATCCTTTGGGTTGCCAGCACGCCCGCAGTGCCTCGTGAACCAATAAACATACCGATGAGGTTGACTAAAAAAGCAATTCTCTTCCCGGCTGTGCTACGCACCAGGCCTCTGCCCGTGTAGCGTCGTTCATTGCTCTCGCGTTGTAGTAGCCGTTCTACTGAGTTTACAATACCCGGTTCACTCAGCGTAACAAACATCGTTACAATATTAGTAGTACTATCTAACTTTGCCTGAGGCTTGGGTACCAAATAAGAGAATGCGCGTTTCAGCATGCAATATTAAGTGATAGATTGCCAGCACGTATGCGTTCCCTGTCTTCGCAGTATATGCGGGGAAAATAAATAGTGGTACTGGGACTCACAAACAAGGCGTTGAGGATTAAACTGAGCGAAATTCTAAACTCTAGTAATCAAGGGGTGAAGGTTAGGAAAGTAGCCAGATCTTATAGGATAATGTCTACCAAAAGAGACCCCTCATTAATCCGAATTATTCTTGTAAATAACGGGATAGCTAATAATGGAAGAATTATTCCCTACAGAAAAGAAATACGCTATAGTAGTACCGATTTCTAAATCGATAAAGTCAATTGGTGCATCAACCTCTCAGAGACCGCTGTGCTCTACTAGCATAGTACAAAAGCGAGCGAATTTTTAGAATGATTTTAGATTTTAAGAAGGCGGAGGACACCATGAGTGACCACAGATATATCTAATTTAATATATGTGTCTTTGAGGGCCCTTTATTCCTTTACTCTGTTAAGCTGCCCCCAAGAGGGCCTTCACTTCCCAAAATGAAGGTGGAATCAAGGTTGCAGCGCTAAGACTTAGATAACATGCAGCTTGCCAGCGAGAAGAAACTGAGAACAAATCCTACGTGGGGGACCACCAGAGCTGAATTCCAACTGACGATGTACATTCCTGGTCGATTGAGTCATCGAGGACTGATTGCCTAAATTAATTTTCGAGCGTGGAAGGAGTTGATATACGAGGTGGAGAGCCCCACATGGGACTTGCTGGACTGGATAGTTATTGGCAAGTTCTGAAGGCCTCCTTCGAAACTTCTTCAAGAATTGCAAGGTGTGGATGAGATTCCCCCGGACGTAATGAGGGTTTTGGTCAAGATGTGGCCTAAGGTTTTCAAGACCTTATTCGCCAACAAGCTCCTAAGACTGAGAAGGCTCTCGAGGCTGTCGAAAAGGGTTAGCCTTGTTATGATCCCCAAACCCGGGAGGAAGACATGACTCTCAGCTTACCGGCTCACATAGCTCACTGGCACTATGGGTAAGACATTAGAAAACGTTATTGTTGATAGGTGAAATTAAGAGGGTTGGCGATAGCAAAAAACCTAGAGATTTGCACGCGGCTCTTTAGAAATATCAACCGAGAGGCTGAAGACACGCTTGTTTGCACAGGGCGCCCAGGTAAAGAAAGACGAGCGCAAGATGGCCGGTTATAATAAACCGTACAAAGTCGGAGTAAGCGTGCGCGGGTTTACCCAGGACAGAGGAGGATCTCATATTTTATCTGAAAGAGAGCACCGGGAGGGCACGGGAAAGTCACTGGTAGTATCCATATACAGTTAATGTTAAGAAATTACAGTTGGTAGGGATCTATGGGGAATCGATCCTTTTTTGGATGAGGCCACTGGAGGGGCCTCTTGAGAGAATCTTTCCTCGAAGGAACTAGAGAAGGCCATAGGACAAAACAACTGAAGAAAAGCAAAACACGGGAAGTATGGGGAGGGCACAAATAAGAAAACACGACGGTTGTGTGTAACTCTGAAGACGCTTGGTCCTTTATCTACTATCTACAGTGTTAAAAATATTCCAGGGAGTCTAAAACCGTTGTAGGGCCCATTTTGTGCTCGAGGTGACAACACGCGGGCGGAACACCGGCCTCTGCTTACTGTCTGAGTCAAAATCCGAACGGATTCTGACTGTTAGTGAAAAAGATCAGATCAGGAATGGAGTGAAAGCCTGCTTCTATGTTTCGTCTAAGGTATCTACCAGCAGTCGTGATGTTCGGAAGTTCAAAGCGTTCTCTCATGCTAAAGACAAGTGAACAACTAGTAATGTGCAGCCTAGGCTGTGTTGCAGGGGGATGGCTTAATTAAGCCACGACTCGTTCAGTGGCTGACTCGGTGAACAATAGCAAAACTTTGTGAAACTGTGGTTAGCACACTCAGAACTGCAGGAGCAGATTGCCAAAATTGAGGCAATACCACCGGAACAGCTTGTTGCACTCCTTACGATTCTATGGGGCTTAAATTTCATGGTAAGTGACAAAATTAGTGTGAAGAGAAGCGACGGAACAACACAATAGCACAGCTGGCAGAAAGCTGAGAAGAAGGTGAAGTCAAGGGAAAAAGAGAGCAAGAGATATAATTGCGCAGGCATTAAAAGAAGCTCGGCTATCGCAGAGTTGAATGGTCACAGTACCTCGCACTGTTGTTAAAATGAAACGAGCGGTAATAGTATACCGACGTCGTCAGCTGCGGTAACAAGAGTACCGACAGCAGAGATAACAATATTAAAGCTTGAAGTAATGAAAAATATTGGACTGAGATACGCAAAAACCGAAACGGAAACTGTACATATTTAAGTCACAGGAAGCAGAACCATCGACTTGTTGTTTCAAGCCCTTGTCAACCATAAAGTTCAAAGCTTCGATGTTTTCACAAAGACGAAGCGGTAGACAATCTTGAGATAAGCAGCAAAACCCGTTAGGCTGCGTCTCGTCTACCGTTCTCCTCGCTGACCTTGTTTGTTACGTTCGCCAGAAGTACCAAAAAGCCGTGACGGTAATGTATGCAAATTATTTTGTTGCAAGGGCCAACCGTTGGAGTTTGTTAGATGTATCTTGGCCCTCGGGTTCATTATACGGGACCGACAATCACAACGCATAGAAACGAAACAGTTAGGACGGTCTTTTGTCTAGTTTTACGTAAACGTAGACAACGTTCGATGACTGTTTGCTTTCTCTGCAGTTAGTCTCTGTATGCTTAAGATTGTTCCGGGGTTGATGTATAGCCTTGACAGGGTATAGGATCACCTCGCGCAAGCGAAATTCAACTACCTTGAGAAATGATCTTTTTTTGGTAATTATACATAATGCAAGTGTTCCGTTTGTCGATGTGAATAAGGAGCCGCTTTGTATATCTCATAACAGACTGTCCCAGCTGCTGAAACAATTACAATTATGTTTATTTCACTCAACTTGAGTATAATATACATTTCAAAATATCTGTTTATGGAACTCTATCTTCTTCATGCTTCCGACGAGAGAAGTAATGCAACGATTTTCGGTCCAGCGCTGTGCATTCCACTGCATGGTACTTGGCACACCTCTGCAGGCAGAACCGGCTGGTGCTCAACTCGTACTCCTCGAGAAAGGTTGCGTTTGAACATACCAGGTAGTGATAACCATGCACTATGTACCTGGTGTATACTATTATTTATTATTACATCACCTTTCGGTATTGTTGATTATATTACATTACACATATTCATTAATCAAGCATCTCAAGAAGATGTCAGCGACCTAACGCCCAGATAGCTGGCCGACATGTTTCATGATGATATTTGGTGCATACAAGGCCGCAAAATTTGCAGCAACACTCATCAGAAGGGTTATGGAACCCACTGCGGTGGCACAGTTTGTGGTGGAACCCATGGACGGAGCAGCGGGTGAGAACGTGTCGTTGCTCGAAGAGCGGTTTCAACCATGTATTGTCCAACATTGCCGGTGTTTTATAGAAGGCTTCTGGCACTTCCCTCATTTTCTGCTCGAAGTGCCTACGGAACTCTTGCAGTGAGGCGGTGGTCGGAAGTTGAAAGCGGTTTACCATGTCCTCGATGAACGGCGTGGTATATACGTGGCGATTGTCACATGCAGGACCAGACCAAAGGCGCAAGGCATTGAAAACGTCCAAACCACCGACCTTACGTCTGGTCTGTTCGACTTTAGCTTCCCACTTCGAAACAAAACATTCGCAAGGTACTGTACGCGGCGTCTTTAGCCTTAGTCGAATTGTTTCAGCAGCCGGTGGGCAGCCTGACATGAGATACACAAAGCGGCTCTTCGCTCGGATAGGCAAGCAGAGCGCTCGCTTCATATATAATGAAAAACACCTTTCAAGCTGGTTAAAATTTGCCAGCGTGAGGTGGTTCCACACCCTGTCAAGACCGTACATCAGCTCCGGAACAATCTTAAGTATGAAGAGCCTCACTGCTGAGAGACCGGACAGTCTTCGGACATTGCCTACTTCCCCGTAAAGAGAGACAAGTGCCCTCCGTACTGTTTCGTTTACATGCGCTGTGAACGTCGTTCCCGTATGATGAACCCGAAGGCCAAGATACTGGAAAGAGTTAACAAACTCCAATGGTTGGCCGCAGCAACGTATAACGTCTCTGGCAGCCAATCGACCTCCACGCCTGAATTTCATGCCTTTGGTCTTCCTGGTGGTTATCTCAAGTCCCTTCGAGACAAGGAACGCCTCTATCATAGAGGTAATGCGCTTGATGGCACCTAAATCGCGATGAGCGACCACGATATCATCTGCATACATTACTACTACGGCTTTTTGGTACTCCTGTCGAACGTAACCAACGAGGTCAGCAAGGAGAAGTGTAAACGAGACGCAGCTTAGCGGGTCTCCTTGCGGAGTTCCCACAATTTGCTTAATCTCTTATACACCCTGCTCACCGTCTACCAACAAGGTGTCCTCCTCAAAGAAACTTGCTATTACACTCAGGAGAGAGCCACCCACTCCTGCTCGTTGGAATGCTTCAACCAGCAGATGGCGAGGGGCTTTGTCAAAGGCCTTGACGCAGTCAATAAAGACTGCATACAGATGATCTTTGGGTTGTGTCACAGCTCGCTCGATTTCTGACTGGAAAACATGAATTGCATCACGGGTGCCTGGTCTCTCCTAAAACCGAATTGCTCCGGTGGAAGTGCCTCTTCAGCCACCCGCTCAATCCGTCGAATAACCAACTTACAGAAAATGTTCTTAAATGTGCGTTCTGACGCCACTCCACGATAGAGATTTGGATCCTGCTTGTCATCACCATGCCTACCCTTGAACAGAAGAAAAAGCCTGGCGACATGCCAGACTTTAGGCATCCGCCCCCTCTTTATAACTTCGTTAAAGAAATCACAAAGAGTTTCTGCCAAGAGAGGAAGTGACTGGATCCAATGCTCATAGCAGACCTGATCGGGCCCTGAGATCTTTCTCTTCGGGAGTGACCGTAGGACCTGACATACCTCCTCCACCTCGAAAGGCAGATTCATGTTGTGCTGCTCTAGTGTAAGCGGATGCTGTACGATTGGAGATACGGCTGCGACGTCACGATTGAATAAAATATTAGTTAAGTGGCTCTTTACCTGCCCGTCGCTAAGCGGGTTTACCGCCCTACGAGGTCGCACGATGTAAGCTGAAGGCTCTCGTTCTGCCTTTTCGAGCAGCCGTCGTTCCTCCCGCCTTGCGTGTTCCCTTTTATGATCATAGCAGAGTCTTATATAAGCCTTTCTACGCTCAAAGTAGTCCCGCCTGGCTTGCAGTGATGATGGTGCTCTGGCTCTTGCTTGGCGCAGGAGCTCGAGCACTTCACCGTGGGCGAGGTAGCAGGCTCGAGAGTACTACGGGCGTGATCTCGTTTGCCATAACCTTTTCCACTTCACTGCACTTCTCATCGTTCTCTCCAACTGATCACAAGTAGAATCAATGTCAGGGCTTACCTCAAGACCGCCCACCGCTCTGTCCAAAAGAGATAGATTAATCCGTCTCATTGCAGACCAGCGCGGCGGGTTACGTCGGTCTTGCCAAATACCGGGAACATCGACAACGGCCAACACTGGTTGGTGCTTTCGAGCCGCTTCATCAAGAACATCGAAGCTTTCAATTTCACGGCTGACAAGGTTGTGAAACAACAGGTCGATGGTGCTGCTTCCATTGTGACTTAAATATGTATAGTCTTTACGCGCGTTAGCATATTTCAGACCAATATTTTCCATCACCTGAAGCAGCACCTCGCCTTTATCATCGTTGGCCCCACAATCGATTCTGGCATTGAAATCACCGCCGACGATAGTTGGCATGGTCAGATTTAACTCTGAAAGTCCAAAGCTCACCGTCTCAGCAACCTCCGCAGAATCGAATGTGGGTGGGAAATAGAATACAGCGACCCTCCCAGAGGAGAGCACTACGCAGTATTCATCTGTCCTGACGCATTTCATCGGTGGTAAACGTTTATGTAGGTAGATAGATAACCCACCCACAGGTCTTCCCCGACCTCGCGCAGGTAAGACAGCCAGCTGATGAAACCCCCGTATATCACTGATTAGCATCGTCCCGCTGAAATGTCTCCGTAAGGAGTGCAATGTCAACCAACTTAAACATGCCAAAACGTGCAAGATCCATTACCCCCCTTAAGTCCCTCACCTGTTCGTTTCGACTAGGCAAAAGAGACTTTAGAAGTGTGCTCCGACGGAGGCGGCGTTTACACGTGAAATGTCAAGTTTATTACGTTATATAAAAAGGATGACAATCTGCCGGATTACAGGTTTAACAAATTGCCAACTTTGCGAATTGCTGCCTGGTACGAACGTCAGGAGCACCCAAGCTTTTGATTATTTTTGAGCTTACTGGCCTTCACAATCTATGCTGCGTAGCCAGCCGTGTGCGCTGCCACATATACAGAAAAGGCGAGGGAATCGAAGAGGATTCCTTCCAAACTAACCCCCTTCCCTAAACCCGGATATAAGACAGGTCCCTCCGCTTACAGGCCCATATATATCTTTGATACTTTGGAAAATATTGTTGAAATCGTTTGAGTCAATGAATTGAACACGTAAATCGAAATCAGACAAGCTTTATCGGACGCTCAGTATGTTTTGCCACAGAGTTTTTAAACCAACGTCATCAGTTACTCTTCAGATTTTATCTGAGCTTCAGCTATGTTTAGCAGCGGGTCGGGCAACGACTCTTATTTTTGTCTTGAATTTTGTTGATCGCCAGTTGTTAATGCGCTTGGCTATAGATATACAGGAAATCATGCTTATAGAACGGTATGCCCAGAAGTCTTCTTTTGCGGTTTATCGGATTTCGGGATACGGGTGTAACTTGCCGCCTTCTAAGGCGTAGGGTAATTTCCGCTGAGTGATTCGTTAAGAACTGAGCAACAAAAAAAAAACAATGTAATTAAACCAATACACGTTTAAAACATCAAGAAATGCATCAATTCATGTATTTCCACCCACCGCAGCTTTGATCAACCTTCCACCAGCTGTGTTTCAATGCCTTCCTGAAGCCGACCTGATTTTAGAGAGTTGGAAAAAGGTGTTAAAAACATTTAAAAGTTAAAATTGTTTACATGCTTCTTTCAGCCGCCGTTAACAGCTGGAAGAAGCATGTAACATAATGGTAAGCTTTTCAAACATTTTTGAGACAAAGGACACCAGTAATATCGGTACGAAGGTATTTATCAGGTTGGTCCCTTCCGTTCTTGCTTTTATACTAGTATAACGGAATCGCTGCAGATGTTTTGAGGGCGTTCTAGAAATAAGCCCGATTCAACTGAGATATTAAATACGACAGCCAGAAGGGCTGCAAAGTCTAAAATTTTTTTAATGAAACTTACACGCATTTGCAGGCACGTTTCTGATTGAATCTGACTTTAGCGCTTTAGCAGCAATTTGCAGTTCCTGAGCTGTAATGGCGCTAAAGGAAAATGCGTTAGGCTCAGAGCTCCATAGATTCAAGATAAAAAAGTAAATATATATATATATATATATATATATATATATATATATATATATATATATATATATATATATACATGTAGTTCAATAAGTTCTTAGAATGAGCTTTTTAGAATTTGAATTTTGGCACGCTTTCACCGCTAATAGGAACTGCAACTTTTCGACTGCTAGCACTCAATATATTATGGTGATTGGCCGTTGCGATTTCGTTTGATAGCTTTTCCCGTGCAACGTATCGGCGTGATTTCTAAAAATGGAGAAAAAGAGTTTCGAGCGGTTATCAAGCATTTTTATTTCAAAGGTTGGAATGCTACCCAAGTAAAAATTGAGTTAGACGAGACGTACAGTGACTCTGCGCCATGTTTTTCCACTGTTTCCAACTGGATTAATGTGTTAAAAAGAGGTCGCAGGAGCACCGAGGATGAACTACGTCCAGGAGGCCAAAAAACGGCAACTGATGAGGAAAACGTAGAGAAAGTGCGAAAAATTCTTGGCACAGATAAGCGAATGAACATTAAGAAAATAGCGGAGGCATTAGGGATTAGTTTAGGCAGTGTGCATTTTATCCTACACGAAAACTTGAAGATGAAAGAGCTTAGAGCAAAATGGCTGCCGCATTTGCTCAACCAAGGCCAAAAAGACGCGCCTGTTTTGGCTTTACAGCGAAATTTGGCCAAGATGTCGAACAATCTGTCGGATTTTTGGTGCAGATTCATGACCGTCGATGAAAGCCGGGTTCATCACTACACTCCCGAGACCCAAGAAGCATCTTGCCAATGGTGTGCACCTGATGAAGGACCTCCGAAGAGGGTGCGGACAACGGCATTGACCGGAAAGGTGATGGCTACAGTTTTTTAAGACCAACGTAGAATAATGCTGGTCGACTACCTTGAGAGCTGTAAAACGATCACAGGAGAATATTATGCAAGACTGTTGGACTGCCGTTAGCAAGAACTCATCGTGAAACGGCCCGCTTTGCAGAAGAAGGTTGTCCCGTTTCACCAGGGCAATGCTCCTGCACACAAGTCCCGGCAAGCATCGGCAAAACTGGCCCAACTGAGGTTCGAACTTATTGAACAACTCTCCTATTCTCCAGACCTGGTCCCCTCTGATTATTTCCTCTTCGGACATTTGAAGAATAGTCTCGGTGGAAAGCGTTTTTCCAGCAATGAAGAGGTTAAGGCTGCTGTCAATGCCTATTTTCAGTCTAACGACGCGGAATTCTACTCAAGAGATATGAAAGCTCTGAAATCTCGGTGGGAAAAGTGTATTGAGCTTCTCGGGGAGTATATCGAAGAAGAAAAATTTAAAAACATGATTTGGAAAATTCTCGGTTTTCATTCTAAGAACTTATTGAACTACCTGTATATATATATACATATAATTAAAAAAAGAGAGAAAGGAGTTGATCGGCTCATGAAGGGGAACCATAGATGTAGTTTTAGCAATAGCGATAGATGAGAAGAATTTATTCAAAGCGTCTACTATCTCCTCGACCTCCCCTTAACTTAATTTAGATAATGCAAAATATGATTTTGTATTATTATTATTATTATTATTATTATTATTATTATTATTATTATTATTATTATTATTATTATTATTATTATTTGTGTTATCAGCATACAGTTGTGAGGTTCGAACGTGTCGCATCGATTCAAGCAAGTGCTATTTAGCTGCTCATCCCATGGCGCCTGGTTTTTTTGTTTTTTTTGCAATAATACTACAATATTATAGCAACAAGAGCACATATTCCTTGTTGTAATATATCTTTGGTTATTTTGAGTTTTACCTTGTGCACCATCTGCAATTTGTGAAGCGTCTCTCTGTCAACCGTGGGCCGCGTAGTAATCCACTAACGGCGAGCTCGATCAACACTGTGCCTCATATGAACCCAATTGCTAGTGAACTATGGCGAACGGCTACGTCTTTCGAAGCCCCCCCGCAGTCTCAACGGGTAGCAATCGTCATACAGCGGTTGAAGCTCATCGTTGTATGCCTTGAAAGCCCCGTTGAGATCCGGCGAGTCCAAGAGCTGAATGACCAATCCACTCTAGTGACACCACTGTCACCTTAAAACCTTCGCTGGCTGTCTTCATCAAGTCTCCTAATTTGAGACTCACAGCAGAACTTAATTTCTTACATATTGCATACATCATAAAAGAACAATCACGATACAGCCAATGGCGCATGTACTGTACATATATCTGTAGCATGTAATCTGCGTTTTGTTAGATTTACGTTTTCTTCATACGGACAGCAGTTTGACTAGTACGTGAGCTCTAAAAACATCATCGTGTCTACATATATGTATTTGTGTCTTTGTTTTAATATATATATATATATATATATATATATATATATATATATATATATATATATATATATATATATATATATAATATATATAAATATTTTAGCAGTACTTGCTTCGATCTACAGGAGGAGCCTCGTAAAATAAGCATGACCGTTAACTTTCCATCGCATGACTGATCATGCTGTAATGGAGTGTGTATATGGCGAGAACCGCACGGCATGCAGACACACTAGTAGGACATAATAACAGAGGCCCGTCCGTATGGTAGACGCAGTCGGTAGTCAAATCGTTGTTCACCACATTTGCGGTTGAGTATGTTTGTTGTACTCAAAACCGCGGTATCGATAACATGCAGCGTATACTATAGATCTCCGGATAATCTCGTCTAAATGAACCACATATATCTGGTTGGTGACGCATTTGCGTAAACGTAGAGTATTACGCATTTATGTTCGCTGTGTGGTAGGCAGTGAAGGGTTAGCAACCAAACATTCGAAATCGAAGGGCGAGGCGGCTGTATATACAGACACTGGACTCCACCATACACCATAGAGCAAAAAGCAGCCATTTGAATGGCAGCAACTGCAGTGCGCTGCATCAGCCTTGTGGTAATGTGTACATTTGCTGGACATACAATTTCACCCTCGCGGTACCTCGACTATGACTACGCAAGAACAGTCTCCTAACCTGTCAGTCTTATTAAAAGCCTGACGCTGCCGCAAATCGTTCCAAATCATATGTATTATATTTCTAAAGAATTGCATGATCATACCCGTACACATTTACAATTATACGTTGACCGCTTGAAGGCATTTTCGATTGGTCATGGCAAAGGGTACTTTTTTTCATGGCGGCGTGGATGGTTGGTTAGTGATAACCATGACTAGTTCCCTAGCTAGTTTGCTATCCTGGTGGTGGTCATCTACCGTAATCTCTGTGGTTGACCGAATCGAATTTTTGGACGATGCTCATTGAGAATGGATCATAAGCCAAACCGCTGAAAGTCAGCGACCACGCCGCCACAAAGACTGTTGGGGAAACAACCCTAGACGTCTCAACATGCCTGCTCATGGTACCGCTTAAATCGCCCGTGAAAAAATAAATAAAAAACGATGACGCTAGTTAGGTTTACATGTCAAGCAAAAACGCGTCCATCCTTCCGCCATTAAATAGCGCACGTAGCTTTGTAACCCTGCAAGACTGCATTCAGCGCGTGCAGGTTTTGCTATCAATAAGACGTCAACTGACTGTTTTTTTTTCTAATCGCGCATCTCCGTGTAAACCTGTACACCAAAGACATGCGCTGTCCGACGGATCTTCATTCGTAACCGAACACGGAGTTTCTTCAGAGCCATTATCCACGAGAACTTTGCCGCAAATTCTAATTGTTGGCTTGACAATTGTTAGCTAGGCTGCTCTGTTGATATGTTTCATGACAGTTCGTAGGCACGTTAGCGAAAAAAAGGAAGTCTTCCATCTTAGCGCTAAGTCGAGAACAAAGTGCGCTTATCAGAACACGATGCGCGTGCAAGGCGGATGGGATTATCGTCTCAATCAAAAAGTCAGATCGCCAAAGCGACGATTTGCATAGCAAAGCCGTGAGATAGGGGGAAACCGGTAGCAAAGAAAAATGATTAAATTTACGAACCAGGTATATTGATATATCGTTAAAGGTATAAACCTGAGCTTTTATTAAGCTGCATTCATAAAAGGATCACCTCATTTAATTACGGCGAACAGCCATTTCAGCCCCGAATTAAGTGGCTAACTAGCATTCTTTTAAAGTTTGCTAAAAATCGTTTTGAAACCAATTGTTGTGCAATTATGCGAAGATGTAATATGCGAATCTCCTACAGCGACATCAGTAACCACGGTATCAGCCCCTAAACAAATCGAGTTGTTTCCCCAAAGCGGCAAGCAAACACAGTGAAACGAAATAAACATGCATAATTTTGCCCCTTCATACTACTGGGCGGAAAGCAAGTTTATGTCAGACTGGTTGAAACAGAAACCTTACGATTAGTAGGCTTAGCTGCACTAAGTTGGCCGGGCTTACACAGTGCCGCCAGTATAGCATTCATGACATTCTCGGGCGCGCTTTCAGACACGCCGGATACCGCGTCACACTGAAGCCTGGTGGACTGCGGAGGAAGGACAAGCGTCCAGGCGGGACTGGAACCATAATCGGCTGCTGACGTGGGACACCACTATCTCCGACGACATGCACGTTCTCGGCTATCGTACACTAGCCGCCAGTGCGAGCGTCGGCCACATCAGTCACCAACGGGAGATGCATAAACGGCACCTAAACGCGCATCTCCTTGAGGACCACGTTGTAATGGCGTTTTGTCTCGAGTCATCTGGCGTTTGGGGCACGGATGCACTCAAACTGACAAAAGAGCTTGGGAAGAAGCGTATTGAGGCCACGACGAGCCAAGATCATTCGCGTTTCTCCGACAGAGGGTGTCATTGGAACTACAGAGAGGCAACGCCAAGATGATGTTGAGTGGTTGACCAACACTCCAGCAGTAATAATAACATAAGCAGTATTGTAGATGTGATATAATTCATATATGTACAAATGTGACACATGTACACATTTATGATGATAATAATAATAAAAATAATAATAATAATAATAATAATAATAATAATAATAATAATAATAATAATAATAATAATAATAATAATAATAATAACGAGGATACACATTCACACCTCACAATTGTATTGTCCTAACACATATTAATGAAAATAAATAATAATAATAATAATAATAGTAATAGTAATAATAAATAATAATAAACCTTTGTTCAAAACAACTTATTGTTAATATTAAAACAATTTATTCGAACGAATTATTTAATAAATTTCACGTAATACACAAGCCTGTCGGTCGCAGGGCGGTAGGTGGGCGTGTAAAACGAAAACACCAAGCTTGACACTATTACGACAAGCAAAACGTGCACACAAATGTACACCTGTTGTCTGAATTTGTGTGCACATTACGTATGTGAGTCAATTTCGTATAAGATAAAAATAACACTAATTTAAGCGAACGTGTGACTAGGAGTTTCAACAAATGCAAATACTCAAGATCTTCTGTGTGGTGTAGGTTTCCTAGACACGGCATACGCTGCCTAGCAAGACACAAATTTCCCGCCCGTCTGTAAGCTGGCTACACGCAATTTGCTATTTCTACAGCGCTGTCAAGAGTTTCCTCTCTTTCTCTTGAACGACCAGTATTTTTGCCGAAGGACTTCGGACGGCACAAAAAACTATTCTTTATAAAAACACGAAAGTTGACTTAAATCTTGACTTGTCGTGTTCTGGTTGACGCTGGAGAAGCACATTCATTGATTGCCTCTTGCAGTCGAGTCGACAAGGAATCAACCAACTAATTCATTGGACGAGATGCACAGCTCCTCTTTAAGCCCCGACAGCTTGATTTCAAGTCTGATGAGCAAATCGAGAAAGCATTGCTGTCTTACGGACAACAATTATATTGCAAAAGACAGAAAATGCCCTACATATTAATGCAAACAAAATCTACGACGACGGACAACAGTTCTGATCTGTAGAGACACTTCTCTCTGAATATGCATCGTTCTTATTAGACCTAGCTTAAGATTGTGTCGATGCAAATGTGTCGTTTACTTCCTGCATTTATCGATTTGTTGAAAAAAACGCGCTTGTATTTAGCCAAGAGTACAATTTCGTGAATTAGTCAGAACACTTATGAACGTTTGCTGTTCTGAAATAATAAAAAAAAGCCCCGTTCTCTGAATACTGTTACGGCTCTTGTTACAATTGCTATAAATATAATGTTTAAGCCGCTTTCAACGCAAACAACCCGTTCATCAAAATATCACGATACAGGCATTGATAATTATAATTTATTTTTAACTCCGAAGGCACCCTTGACACAAACTGGCGCAGATAAGCACGTTACTGGCTGTGTCAGTACTGTACTAGATGCCTAGAAGGCGCATTGTATTTTTTTGTCTTTGTTTGTGGCAGTTGACCCAAATGTCAAAAAACGTAAAAAGCGGGAATCCTTGGCCCGAAAACGCAGCTACGCTTAATTTAGTCGCTATACATACAATGCATCGAACAAGTAATCTAGAGAGTTGTCGACAAATATCTGCTATCTAGATAGAGTCGTCTGCAAAGTCATGGGTAATCAAACAACATACGAATAACATCCTCGCTTCTAACCACCATTTTGTCCAATTTTGCTATTGATATTTTCAGCACCCAAGCTCTGCGTTCCCGTATTAGACCTGCAAGCGTAACAGTATAAGTATGATACGATCTGATCGTTGACAGTTCGAAAATCGTGGCTGGCGATGTGGGTTCATTGAGGTCGATCTTGCTTGCCTCAGGGCTGTGGTAAAAAGTGTTCGGTAGCGGCCGGGAAAAGTGCACGGGATTCCTCTCAACTGTCTAGCAGCCGAAGCTTATTGAATTTACAAATTGAGGAATATTTTGCTAATCACGTTGCAAATGCTACGACAGGTCGTCTCATCTTACATGCACAAAGATGCGGTTTGTGATCTTTAGCAGCCCGAGATGTTATCGTTCCTTTAATATGGAAACTTATGCAATGTTTCCATATATCCAATGCAAAATCACAGACATTTGCATCACACGCACATATATGGTACGCGTACGTATGTCAACTTAGCAGACCAGCTAATTATACAGATTCCTAAACATTGGGACGTATGTGGTGGTCAGTCGAGAGAGCTTCTTCGATTGGGGATAGCTCTCTGACTCATGTTTCCCTTACAGCATTATTTTGCCTTTTTTTTTATCGCTTGTTGGAAAATTATAGTCGCAATCAAAAGAAGGCGCGTACTTACTTTGTACGCCTTTCGCCGCCTATACGGAGCAAACCAGGGGCATGGTTTGGATCCACAAAAGATAGGTAATGATTGAGTGAATATCCAGTGTCAACATCTAAATACACTAAAACGCACTCGAACTCAGTACTCGAACTAATTAAAGGTATTTAACTAAATTCTGGACAACGAAGCGGTTGTCTTGAACAATCTTTAACGCGCCACTGTTACATCTAAATGCAATTTGTTTAAATATAGTTTCGATTTGAGTATCTGCCTACGATATATTTTACAAGACGAAACCGCTGTATTAGCTGTACGCTTTCTATTTGAAGACATTTTGTACTTATGACCGCATTTGCTGTTGCTGTTAACTTGGCTAAAGTCTTACAAGCATTCGACTGTGAAACAAATGCTTTGTTCTCTATGTTCCTATTTTGATATAGCAAATAAAACCAGGTGATTTCCATTTATGCTATTATGATTTTACAATATACCTAATTTGTTTATAATTATTAACATATGTGCTCCACAAACACATATGACTTTTTTTGCTTATGCCTAGCAGCATCGAGGACCTATTTGTGCTGATGCGCGTTCATGTTCAATGCGACTTGTGCTGCATTAGCCTCGTGTCACCGTCCTATGCGTAGTTCTACCCTTTTTGTATCCCCAACGAACGGCTCGTAGCAAAGTTTCAGGTCGTCCTTCTGAGTGCATGAGGGTTTCTGAGATAAATGCCAATAGATGCTAAAGGAGCGCTACCCATGAAAGCATGCCACCTGTTACTAGCAACTGAATCGCTATACACGTCATCCATGAAGCGACTACTTCGCATGTGAATGCATACGTATGTCTTGTTATCCCACCATAGATAGACGGCGCCAACAGCCGAAATCAGAATTGAGTAAGCGGCTTCAGACGGTGAAGCGCTATTTAAGTCGCTGCTGAGCGATTCCAGAAACTTTCCTAAAAGGATCGTCTATGTAGAGTCCACCACCCCCATGACCGGGCGGCGACCGTTACGAGTTCGTCATTCTCTCGCTCAAGCAACACACGTCCTCTGCCTGGCTCGCACCAACGACTACTGACTCATTTATTTTCGTGCCTCCTTATATACTCACAGATTGCCCGCGCATTTAGTCACTTCCCGCGTCTTCGCTAGTATGGTGGCGGCATCTTCTAATTGGCGCCATGTATTTAGCTTGCTTCGGCATTGCCGCTAACCGACGCTATCTATGCCCGCGCTGCTTAATGGACACTGCTATCCTACAGTCTAGTAGTGCAAAAGCACACAATTCTGCCTAGGAACAGAAAGTTCGAGAGTCGAGTTTTCTCGACTTGCATTTTCATTTTTGATACGACCACTTAACTGATTTTAGAAATAGTAATTTAGACGTTTTAGAAAACTAGAAAAATAGACCGCAGGCGGCCCTCCCCACGTCCATTGGCGGTCTTGGTCTCCCCTCGGCTCGATCCTTGGCGGGCCCGGCCGTGGCTGCCTCGATGCATGCTACGTCGGAAAATGTCCAGCGCCTGCTCCCGCCGGCGGCTCAGGCAATGTTCGAGGCGGCTCGTGACGATATAGCGACTGGACTTCAAGCTTCATCGCCTGGTCCCGATAGACTAGCCTGCCAGAGGGCCTGGGCCGAGAAGGCCCACGAAGCTTCGCTTAGTTCGCTGCTTGAAGAATGCGGGGATGACCAGGACAATACACGCCTTCTAACTGTCGCTCGCCCAGGAGCAAGCGACTGGTTGCATGCACTACCCGCTAACTCACTGGGTACCCGCCTTGATGACCAATCCACCCGGATATGCGTTGGCCTGAGATTGGAGGCTGATTTGGTTGAACCACACAGATGCTCTTGTGGCGAGCCCGTCGGGCGACTCGCCAGACACGGCCTGTCTTGCGCTCACGCAGCGGGCCGGCGCCCAAGACACACTGCCCTCAATGAAATGCTTGCAAGATCGCTGCGGAGGGCGGGGATTCCCTGCGTTCTGGAACCACCTGGGCTTTCAAGAGACGACGGTATGACTTTGATACCCTTCTATAAGGGTCGTTCCCTGGTGTGGGATGCGACGGTGACCGACTCTCTGACCCCTTCCCTTGTCGGTCCCGGCGCGTCCCGCCCGGGGACTGCCGTTTCGCGAGCTGAGACCTCAAAGATAAAAAAGTATGCGGATATAAGTCGGGCGCACCACTTTTCGCCATTCGCGTTCGAGACGATGGGTGGCCCTGGGCCCCTCACGGTAACATTGATCTCTCGGGTTGGCGACGCGTTACGGCAGGCGACGATGGACAAGAGGGCGCACGCCTTCTTCTCCCAGCGACTGTCCCTGGAGATCCAAAGAGGTAACGCGACCTCAGTGCTCGGAACTATGAGAGACTGGATGGACCCGGACCTTCGCGCCAGAGGGCGGGCAGGACTTTCTCACGGGCATAAACGATAGAGCGGCTACGGCGCGCAGAAGAAGCAACTAGGTCGACGAGCAGCAACGCCGTGAAGCATTATATATATTCTTCTAAATTATAATAAAAATACTAATTATATTATCAAAAAAAATTAGACGTTTACGGGACCTGTGCGTATCGCTTATGATGCCGCAGAACTTTGCCCTTTCGTGTGTTTCTCTCGTTCTGTCCATGAAGAATTTTCTCCAAAGTACACATCTGGCGCGCTTGATTGCTTCGATAACGGCTGGAGGCTTTTTTCGAAGACGAACTGACCGAACTGAATCAGCCTGCGTGTTTTCGAGTAATGCCGTGCGGTTGCGCGGAGTAGCGCATTACTTTATTAGCTTGGTATAACTATACACGGTTCGCGTGTCTGTGTGTATGTATGTAATTGTACTGACCGAGGTAGTTTTGTGGTCGGTTGGACAACGGCGACATTTTGGTAAAGGTAGACAGTTAGGTAGGGCCGTTGAGTCAGAAGGTCAAACCGATCAAACCGGGTCGAAATTAGTCGATAGTGGGGGGTACCAATAACCATCTCCCCCCCTCTCCCTCTCTAACTATCTTTCTCTGTGTAACTATCTCTCACTGGGAACCACTATGCTCTAAATCAAATCTCTTGGCTGACTACAGCGGTAGCAGTAGCAGCAGCAGCAACAGCAGCTGACAACTAAGTATTTCAACTACATTATAAAATCAGCGAATAAAACGCGATACAAGCATCAGAATGGCCAAACACGAACACTGTCGCCCGTCACACAATCACGACGACGACGGCGCAGACGACGAAATTGTTGCTGTTGTTGCTGCTGCTGTTTGAACAACAACAACAACTAGAGTGGCGGCGGCGGCGGCGGCGACAAGGAAACACCAGTCTGCGTAGCTGATTTCGCTGCGCTCCGTCCCGTCGGGTCACGTCAGAGCAAGCGTGACGGACGGCTACTGTCTCAAGAGAGCGAAAAAGACAGACAAAGATATATATATATATATGTATATATATATATATATATATATATATATAAAGAGAGAGAGGGGGACACTAAGTTCGTTAAGCAGATACTGCTTGCTCGAGTCAACCGAAATCGTTTTGACCTCTCTTCGGTGGCGCTTCGACCGGCTTCGGCCTGATTCAGCCCGTTACAATCTGGTCATCGCGTGTCCTAAGAACATTATTGTCATCGACATCAGCGCGTCGCTTGCCCTGCCTCTCCGGCACCCGCCCAACCATCTCCCTGTCTTCTCGCTTCGTCTCGCACGTTCTGACATACAGTGGTGGTTTAGTATCATCGTACCAAACCAGTAGGTACGTATGTCAGCTCGTTCGTTAGGTGACAAACGTTCAGGCCTTGTCAACCTTCTCTGAAATGGCACTTCTGCTCGAGCAAACACAATATGTAACCTTATAATTGCAGACAAAGAAAAAAAGTGTGGCTTTTAAAATGCATTGCTTACCTCCGTGAATAATTTGCTTCTATTCTATAAAAGGAAGATATGGCAAAACGTATCACATTCGATCCGAACATTCTAAAGCTATTAGTAGAGCAGTCCGTTACGATAAGGTCATACTCAGGCCTTTTTCTGCGTACGTATTTTTTTGTCACCGGCACGCACATATTATTATTATTATTATTATTATTATTACTAGAGTATGATTTGCATTATGGTATTCTGCATTCTGGGATCAGACGTTGTCTGGCGTTTAATCCAACATCGATGAAAAAAACGTTGAAGAAAAACGACGTGTAAACCGACTCTTCTCCGATTAGCTAACCGCCTTTTTTAATGAGACAGCAAGCAGCGCAAAATTAGAACAACAACGGATACCAACAGCGTTCAGACATTATTATTATTATTATTATTGTGTACCGCAGGCAGCCAGGTGAACAACGCCACTGTGTACTGTGTACTTTTTGTCGTATGTGCCCGTATGTACGCTAAACATAAACAGCTGCCAATAAAGCAGAGAACGCATTCATGCCAGTTCGTGTTTCTCTTACGTTGCACATAAACGTCATATGCCGGATGTGCAGGTGAAAATGACAAATGCTCTACCAGAAACTACTGGTATTTTCCTTTCGCCGCCGCGGGCACCCTTCCCAACGGGTGTCATTCCTTTGCCCACACTACTAGAGCACGTTAGAGCGAGAAGAATAGAAGAACCCACAGCTCGACGTTTTCCTACGTTCTACGTTCTTCTAGAGAACGAAGATGTAATGTATCGTTACCGCGTCATGCACGGCGATACAAGTTCTGTGTTGTCTGTCAGACCAGTCAGACTTCATTTGTTACGGGCCCAATGAGCAGAGTGAGCTGTGAGTCTACATAAACATTAGATTGCTTGTCACCACCGCACTGCACTGTTTTGAGGAAAACATCCGCGACGCCTTCTTGCTAGCCGTATCAAATAGAACGCTTTTTCTTAAATCTTGTCCATCCTACTGTGCTTCGATATTATTATTATTATTATTATTATTATTATTATTATTATTTATTCAATTCGTAATTGTGTTATCAGAGTACAGTTGTGAGGTTCGAACGTGTCGCGACGATTCAAGCACGTATTTATCTGTTCATCCCATGGCGCCGATTATAGAAGCGGCATTGCCTCTACACACCGCGAGAGACAGAAGCTGTCTCAGATATTCGCCTTCGCGCTGGTCCCCCGTTGTTGCTGTCATTCTCCTGGCCAGATCCCGAATGAATTTTGCTGTTCGACTGCTGATAGGTCCTAATGTTTCCATAGCCACCGGTACAAAGTGAAGACTGTTTTCAAGGTCTGCGTATTTGCGTCTTTTTTCCTGTTCGGCGTGCTCTGCTACCCATCCTGTGTTAACAGAGCTATGGCTGAGATACGATGGAGCTACTGTGCAGGACACTGTAGCATCCCAGGCTAAACACTTGCCGTAAGACCATAATGATATGGTCACGCCGTCAGGTCTCTTGTCGTTGTCTTGTCCGAGGCCCCGTGGTTCTAGTTTTGCTGGCAACTTTGCCTTCCTAAGAGCTCTTTTAATGATTTCGTTTAACTCCATGTGCCGTGAAATCCTTCCAGAGCTTCTTGGACAGCTCAGTGGGTGGAGACCGTAGGCATCGACCTCATTTCCGCATGCTGCGCAAGGAAAGGGTTTGCAAATTGGAGCTCCTATCCTGATAGCAGCAGCCATGCGGAAAGTGGTTGGGTCCAGCATGGTGCCTAAATGTGGAAATGGCAGGGCCAGCCTCCACTAGAAATATCTCTGGCGGCTCGGAAAACCGCCTGTTCACGGCGCGTACACAAAGAGTCTTGAATGTCTCTTGCTAGCTTTCTGCTACTATATCCGTCTAGTTTGCGCTGATATAGATGTTCTTCCAACGAGCCGGGGTCCAATTTCATCCTGATCTTACATTCAGCCTCCACCTGATGTTTGTGAATTAGCTGTTGCACATCGTGGCTTACCAGCGATTCTGACAGAGCTCCGAACTGGTTTAGCGAAGCAGCGTAACATACTGGAGCCAGGTCTACTGCACTCCTTAAGCCAAGTCCACCCTTCTTGATAGGTAAACTTACCCTCTTCCATATCTCATCGTTAAGCTTGACGTTCAGCACCTCGCTCATGATCTCTCTGGTAGAAGTATCATATGCCTCAAGTTCATCTGGGTAGAGATCTGTCGGTGCACTACGAAGTATGTAGTTTAAACGGGGTGCTCCCAGGCTGTATCTCCACACGCACATTGCCGCTTGTAGATGCATTTGCTTGAGCAAAGGTGATACGCCCTCGATAAAGGCTGTTTGGTCGTTTAGCACTTGAGGGATTCTTTGCCTGCCTAATGGGGCCCCTAGTAGTTCCATATCAGCTTTGTCTAGTTGTCTCGCTGAAGGTAGAATCTCTAATATTGTGGTCGCGCGTGCTCTGTCTTCGTGGGATCCACCGAAAGTAGTTACTTCGCATTTTTCTGCATTAAGAGCTAGGCCTCCTTGTTGTTGAAATTCTCTAATTTGGCGTATGTCCGATGCTACGATATCTGCCGGTCCTCCGAGTGTTCCGTCGTCTAGGTACCAAACGTTGAACGGGCTTTGCAATTGGGCGACCAGGCCTGATATACCAAGGCTGAAGAGCGCGGGTCCTAACGGGTCTCCCTGTTGAACTCCATTTTCTGAACCGATAGGCGTCATCGTATCCCAGGATAGCAGTATCCCAGCACGCATCCTTCCTCGCGAGGGGGGCGCAACGCACGCCAAGCGGCTGCTCCTAGCGGCCGTGGCAGAGGCCATCGCTCTGTATGCCGCGCCCACATGGGCTGGTATGGCGCTGCGGACCGCAAAGGCACGGCGCATGATACGAAGCTCCCAAAGAGCGATGGCCATCAGGGTCACGCGGGCCTACCGGACTGTCTCGACGGACGTCCTGTTGGCGCTCGCCTGCCAGATCCCTTGGGACATACTTGCTGAAGAAAGAAGCAAGCGCAAGAAGGACGGCGACACTTCATGGACCCAAGCACGGGAGCACTCCCTGGTCACATGGGCGGGCACGTGGTCCAACCCACCAGCTGGGGATACCAGAGGGGCCTGGACAAGAAGCCTAATCACAGACCTCATAACCTGGTATAAGCTCAAGGGAGCACTTACATATCACTCCGTGCAAGTGCTCACAGGGCATGGACAATTCCAGTCATACCTTTTCCGGATAGGCAAGGCGAATACAGATATCTGCGTTCTCTGCACCACAGGCGCACCCGACGACGCGGCGCACACCGTAGAGGACTGCGAGGCCCTCGCGGCCTACCGCACGGGCTCCTCCTATGTCCACAAAGGTAGCCCGACCACGACCATCGTGGCCAACATGCTCAAGTCGACAACGGACTGGCACGCCGGGACCCAATACTTAGACGGGCTTATGCGCGAAAAATGTCGCCAGGAAGATCGCCGCAGATCGCGATTCAACACTAGGTCTCTAGTGTTCACTCCCGAGCAGGACCCACTCTCTGCTCGGGACATAGTCGTAGACTAAGGAGAGGGTCGCAGCATGGGACTCCCCTCTTCTGGTCTCGATGTAATGGTTCACAATTCCGAACCAGAAGAGGGTGGGAGAGGTGGTTTTTAGTGGGTAGAACGAGCGGATTGGATTGAGTATTATACTCTTCCCCGGCGTTTAGTCCCACACTACCCTTCATTAACATCGGAGGGTGTGCGTAAAGCATTTTCCACCTCTAAAAAAAAAAAAAAAAAAAAAAAAAAAAAAAAAAAAAGGATAGCAGTGAGGGTTCTTTGTAGCTTTGCCAGACCAGTGGCAGTAGATCCGGAACATACTGTTCTACTTTCCGCAGAAGCAAATCTCTTCGGATTGAATTGAACGCATTGCAAAAGTCCAGCTTAACTATTACGCGCGTCGGTCCTTCTACTTCAACGTAGGCTCGGGCGGTGTGAACGGCCGCTTCCGCTCCGCCCTTGACTGCTACACCGACCTGGTGCGGTTTTATCGCTGCGAGTATTGTTCTCTTATTTGTAGTATCGCTGCGAGTATTGCGCTATTATTGTTATTATTATTATTATTATTATTATTATTATTATTATTATTATTATTATTATTATTATTTCATATTGTTTAAATGTTACAATTGTGAGGTGTGAACGTGTACTCCTTGTTTTCGCCTAACTCCTAAATATTACTACATGGAACCGACAATACAGCCGGCGTTTCCTCGGCACACTGCAAGCGACAGCAGTTGCCGTAGAAACTCGCCTTCGCGCCGATTCCCTGTGAGATCTGTAATCCGTTGGCCCAGCTTACTGATGAATCTCTTGGTTCCCTTGCTTACCGGGCTCATTGTTTCCATCGCTATTGGCACTACGATATAACTTGTCTCCAGTTCTTGGTACTTGCGTTTTTACCCATAATCTGCGCGCTCGGCAACCCATCCCGCTTCTAGTGAACTGTGGCGTATATACGAGGGAGCCACTGTACAGGACACTGTAGCATCCCATACCAAGCATCTGCCATTAGCCCATAGCGGGATTGTTACACCGTCAGGTCTTTTGTCGTAATGAAGTCCTAATCTGGGCTCGAGCGTGCTTGGTATACCGGCTCTGCGTAAGGCTCTTCTTATAATTGCATTGATTTCAGCGTGTCTAGAAACTCTACCATGGCTTTTGATGCAGCTAAGAGGGTGAAGTCCATCCTCAACTATTGTGGTACCACATGCTCGGCAACTGTAGGGGTTGCAAACCGGGGCACCTATTCGAAGAGCTGTTACCATGCGGAATGAGGTGTTGTCCAGCATGGTACCCAGCTGCGGGGAAGGGAGACACTTTAGAGAGCCTCCACTAAATGTGTCCCGTGCTGCCAGAAAGACAGCTTTTTCCACTGGAGATTGGAGGCTGTCTAACAGCTCTCTAGCTGCAGCGCTGCATCTGTAGGAGTCCAATGTATGCTGTGTGGGACGTTCTTGCCAGGGGCCTGGCCCAATTGTTTGTCTAGCTATTAGCTCTGCAGCGTCTTTGGCTCTTGTGATTCCTTGGTGGATGTCTGGTATTATTTTTATTCTGGTATTATTATTATTGCCATTGCACCAAACTTAACCTTAGGTAACATGAAAGAAATAGACAAAATAAAAGCGAATTTTGTGAAATATATGCTCGGACTGCCGCGTAACGCATCGACAACCTTGGCGTTGGAACTATGCCAAGAGCGAAGCTTTGTGGAAGATCTTATCTTGGACAAATACGTTTTTAGCCCACTCGTCGTAGAGCAATATCGCGCATACAGAGAAAAGCGTAATTTGAGCTTTGCCATAGAGAAGTTCACTGACGGTCCTGCACTACAGACCGTTGAAAGCAGGGAATGCAAGTGAACAGACGGGTACTCTGCAGACTTACCTGCCATGGCTACCACCAATATATACGCCTAAAAGGATATTGCTTTGAAATTGAAGATTGTGTATGTAAATATCGTGGCACATGTAATATTGACCGATGCCACATACTGCAATGCAACGAAATAGAAGCTGGTTCGACGCATGCAGTAGTGAAAGACGTTATCAGCCGACATACATTTTAGGCAATATCTACCAATTTCTGGTCAAATAAACTTATATCTATATATTATTATTATTGCATTTGGATCCCTGCGAACGTGTGCACGGTTAGCAAAAGAGAGAAGTCCAGTGTAGGGACCAGCCATTTCTGGGCGATTTTCCGGACCGAGGCCGCCGTGTTGTATAAATTATTATATTAAATCTAAATTATTATTACGTATATCAATGTCGTAGCCAAGCCCGGCTATGACATTGCCTTACGTAGTCACACACAGGCGTCAAATTGCGTTTACATGGCAATCTAGAAAGGCGAGAAGTAACATATGTGCCGAAGCAGTGTAAACAACAATATATGCTTTTAAGTGACTAGATGTGCAGCCTCTAAAGGTTAAACATTAAATAAATAGAGCAAATACCTCACAAGTGTAACATTGTTTAACATGCAATAAATAAGGCAAATGTTTGTAATAATAAACTGCACTTTATTTATGTGACCTTAGTTAGTTTTTGGAAATACGGTACGGACGGAATGTTTACTGATTGGCTACTAAGAAAGCCTGCGTTTCCTGGTAACTGGGTCTCTTGTTAACATTGTCTAACTGTATGGCCATCTGCAGTAAGGCTGCATTAGTACCAAGTCGGTCAGAATCAAGGAAGAACCTGCCATCCAGTTGCCCCATAATCATTTTAGTATTAAGTGAGCGTTTGTCTATTTATCCGATTCGTAATTTCGTTTCCAATATGTAATGAAATGCGGCAGACCATGTGATCCCATTTGACGCATAAATGAAATTTCGCGTAGAGATACGCATGTAAGGCCTTGACATTGGTTTGGCCCTTAAGTGGGAGGAACCTCTGCGTAAAAACTGCGTCGGTTCCGGTGTAACGCCACAGAAGGCAGTCCGCTAAGTAAAACGTTTTGTAAAAGGGCATCGTTCCCATAACCCGTTGTCGTTAGGCGGACTGACACAAACACCTTACGTTAACTTTTCTAAATGGCTGACTTCGTGTGCTCACAAAGTTAGAAGGGACCACTATGAGTTATTATTTGAGCAACTCCTGTTAGTCGGGCAGCATTAAAACTTGGACACGCGAATTTCACGTGAGCTTTTTAAATTGTGCCTATGTGCTACTGGAGAATGAGCGTGGATTGTAGCGTGTCATCAAAAATATAGTTACTAGAAACATTAAAAAATCAATTAAAGTTTAATGCAAAATCTATTAGTATTTTGCATCACTTAACACTACACTCAATACATATATATATATATATATATATATATATATATATATAAATAGCTCTCCGTATAATTAGCTGGGATCTTTCAAAAGTTTCCGCGCTCAATTGTGATTTCCCAGCAGCTCTTACAAGCAGAATAGGATACGACTGTCAAATACAATGTGAAGCACAACTCAACGGAAGAACGCGTGGAGTTTGCAACAAAAATTTTCATGCAAAGGCAAGTTTGTACGTGCAATTTACGGTCGGCATAATCTGCCTTATAAGAACACCATTGGTGATTTTGTGCAAAAGGTTCACAGGACAGGTTCAGTACGTGACGTGTCAAGCCGTGAAAGACCACGAATGATTCGGTCGGTTGAAAATATTGCCGCTATGGCCGACATTGTGGAATAATGTCCGGAAACATCGGTTCAGCAATGTCCCGAACACCTAGGTCTTTCGCGCATCTCAACCTGGCGCATTTTGAAGTTCGATCTAGCTGACGATCTAGATTCAGCTGACGCAAGAGCTCAGTACTGCGGATCATCAGGGACATCAGAGTAAACTTCGCCAATTGGTCTTCCGAGATGAATCGTAGTGCTGATTCTGTGAAGAAAACCTCTTTTGGACGACGCCCCTTTCTATCTGAATAAAAGTGCAAATATACAAAACGGTCGCATCTGTGCAACCGAGCACCGTCTCGTGATTCACGAGAAGTCGGTGAATGGCGAGCTTATGCGCAGCATGATCATAATTGACGTTGGCCGAATTTAGACAGAATTGACGCGAGTGAACTCGGGTTCCAACAAGATTGTTCCATAAGCCACACAGCCGGCGAGTTCAGTTTAATTCCGCTTTTTAGGTGGAAGTGCACTTAACTTAAATTTTTTTTAACCTAATGGGGGGTAGGATGATAATGCACTATCTCTTTTTATTGAGACATCTGTGCTCCCCGTTTTTTTCCGGTCACGGTCGATTATTAGTCCACTCCGGCATTCACCTCGTTTAAATTGGGAATCATGAAAACCAATTTAGGAGTGGCCGGTCTGGGTCTCGAACCCAGGCCTCCCGAATGCAAGGCAAAGGCTTTTGCCACTAAGCCATCTTGCTCGGTAACAGGCAGGTAATCTCACGTAACCGGAACACTCACTGGTCTGCAAAAACTTGCGATCTAACGCGGTCAGACTGTTTCCTATGGAGATTCTAAAAGAGTATATTGCACGCTAATAACCCCCACGACCATGAGCGAATTAAAGTCCAGCATTGAAGCGTGCCGATTGAAATTTGGTGATGTGTATACAGCTTGCGAAAACCAAAAAGGTTACTACATTACCGATATTCTGTTTTGTCGACAATTGTATTATTTCTGTATTAAGATGAAAAAAAAAACATTTAAATTATCTATAAGAATATTGTTATTAAATAAATGTAAATATATATAGTCAGCATTTGCTATATATACTTCTCTGTTTTAGGTTCCAACTATGATCAACAAACTCATAGGAAAAAATGCAAGTAATATTTAATGAAAGTGTAATATATATATATATATATATATATATATATATATATATATATATGTTTTGAGTTTTCGAACCTGCAGGTCTGTACACAGACGACTGCCGTTGACCCGACGGAGGTACCCTAACAGGCTGCCCAGGCTTGTTATGCTGTTTTGCAGACAGAGATAAACAGTAGGCATTTATCGGAGATTCCATGGACTTTTAACGTTTTGCGTTCGAGACCTTAAAAAACCCCGGCGAAATCACTGAGAATACTATTGATAGGTATGCAAGTGTCTTAGATTAGCCACGGGGGGGCCACGTACTGATATGTAATATAAAATAATTAATATTAGTACTGATGCATTTTTCCGGCAAAGGCTGTCATTAGATATGCAACGCAGTAACGCCACAGCGGTGCTTGGCACCTTGTCCAGGTGGACGGCACCAGGTTCGGACGTAGAGCTGATGTAGTTTGCATGTTTACTGGGGGTCATTTGTTTACACCTATTATGGTTTATGGTATATATATATATATATATATAGATTAGGCTTAAATACTTTTACGTACTATTGCTGCGAGTGGAAAAAGATCCCACTTTGCATCTCGAGCAGTGTCTCCCTCATTGGTCCATCTGTTTCTGAGTTTTGCAATTGCTGTAGCTCTAGCCTGTTCCAACACGTGGCGCTTTAGAAGAGTGTGGGTCGAGTCATCCTCCGCTGCTTCCTGGCAGTAAACACAGCTTGCTCAGAGAGCTTTTTTAATTCGAAAGAGGTATGTCTGAAAGTCCCTATGACCTTATATATATATATATATATATATATATATATATATATATATATATATGGTCTTCCAGAATTCAATATCAAAACAACGGCAAAAAAATATTTTTTTTCTAATGGAACAAGGGGCGAAAATGTCTTCTAAAAATGGGTAATTGAGCGTGAAAGCCAAAAATTATAAATTGCAAAGAATTAAATTTCTTAAAAATATCTTCAATACAACATTTGTATAAATTTTGCTTTGAGCTAACGTAAAATGCAATTCAGCAAATGAGAAATGTTCCTCTAAACACACGGGTATGATTGGTTTATCGGTATGATGACTGGGGCTCCCGCAGCCGCAGATTTAGTGAAGATATGACATGATAAAAAGCTTGATAATTTATTTGTACTTTTGGTAATTTTGCTTTCCCTACATTTCCGCACCCTTTTTTCATTGGAACAGAATGCTTTTTTCGCCGGGTTGTACTAAACCCCAAAGTTTGATGGACGGATCATTCGTGTAGACGTTGTAAACGCATGTTGTCCATGAGGAAGGTGTTGAAACACTAGTACGCAATATACGGATTTGACATGCGGCAAAGATCCTTCTTTCGGATCACAAGTTGGAGACAACAGTTTTTAATTGTTATTCTCCCGTGGCAATTCCACCATGTCATTGCTGCGGCCTATTGCTCTCATCTGAACACTGCTCCCCCGTCCTCTCTCGCTACTCTCCCGATCCCCACAGAGTTCACTCGCCTACTTTGTCTATCAGTTGTGGTGTTTTCGGTATGAATTATGTCAAACGGGGTGGGGTGCTTACGCATCATCATCATCATCATCATTGTCGTCGTCGTCGTCATCATCATCATTATCCACAGTTTTATCAGAGGCGATGAGAGAAGTATGTGCTTATCGCCATTGTTGTTGCTGTTGTTGTTGCTGCTGCTGATGTTGTTGTAGCTGTTATTGTTGTTGTTGCTGCTGCTGCTGCTGTTATTGTTGTTGTGGCTGCTGTCGTTGTTGTTGCGTGTGTTGTGAGTGCGTTCGGTGAGTCAGTCGGCAGTCTTCAAAACAAGCTAGCCAATCACCTCAATGGCTGGCCGTGGCCGTGTGGTGGCGGTTGTGGTGGTGGTGGTGGTGGTGGTGCCCCACCCATTTATGCATTCATTTATTTTTCCATCTATCAATCCATTCATGCGTTCATGTATCCAGTCTATAATGTCAATATTGTTGTAGCCGCCGCAACCAGCGTTCGGTTGTTGCCGCTGCGGTTTTTATTCTTGTTGTTGTCGCTGTGGTTGTCATTGCTGTCGTTATCGTTGTTATTGTTGTTGTTGTGGTTGCTGCTGTCGTTGTGGTCGTTATTGTTACTGTCGCTGTGGTTGTTGTTGTTGTTGTTGCTGCTGTAGTTGTTGTTCTTGTTGTTGTTGCTGCTGTAGTTGTTGCCCGCTGTAGCTATTGTCGTTGTTGTGGTTGTTGTTGTTGCTGCTGCTGCTGTCGCTGTGGTGGCTCTTATTGTTGTTGTTACTGTCGCTGTGGTTGTTATTCTTGTTGCTTTCGCTGTAGTTGTTGTTGATGTCGCCCGCTATAGCTGTTGTTGTTGCCGCCGTCGCTGCTGTTGTTGTCGTTATTGTTGTTGTTGTTGTTGTTGTCGCTGTAGCTCGATCCGCCTGACCGGCCGAACGAGCAACTGACCGAACTGACAGAACGACCGGCGTTCTGCTGCGGTAGTTTTTGTTGTTGTGGTTGTTGTTGTTGTTGCTGTTGTTGTTCAGAGACGACGCTGCTGCTGCTGCTGCCGCCGCCGCCTCTTTCTCTAACTGTGACTATCTGGCTATCTGGCTGTCAGCGACTTTGTCACTTTGTCGGCCTGAAGTCTATCTGTATGTCTGTCTGCTGTTCCTGCTGCTGCTCAGTGGTCGAGTCCCTCTGAAGTCGAAGCAGCTCTGCTACAACGGCGCTTGGTCGAACGTTGTTCCGTCGCTCGAACAGGAGTCGCGCCACGAACAAAACAGCAACATCAACAGCAACTACGACAACAACAACAACAACAGTAACAGTGCCAATTTGGGCCAGCAAAGCAACCCAGAACTACAGTAGCAATGATAACGATGATGATGATGATGATGATGATGATCACAATGATGATGATGGTGGTGGTGGTGGTGATGAGCTTGATAGCGTGCTAGAGAAAATGGGAGGGCACAAGAGCTTTGCCAGCGGTCGGAGAGTGACGGTGACACTGCAGCACGTTGACAACGCGGGTTGAAGAGGAGCCCTTTACTCCATACTCCTTTTCCTTACTCACTCAACACCACCACCACCAGCTGCACGACTCTCTTGACGACTCGGACCATCGACGTAACAAGCAAAAGGTCAACTGAGCTAACGAGACGGCCAAGCTCTGCCGCGGCTGCCACCCACCTGTTGTTGAACCGAAGAGATAGATAGGTAAATAGACATCAACCACCCAGTCCAACCGTCCGTCAGACATCAAACACCCACCCACCGACCGTCGTTCTCTATCTACTACCCATCCGTCTACCACGTATCTATCAATTAATCTGTCTCTGTGTGTGTGTGTGTGTGTGTCTACCTATTAATTTATTTATTTATCTAGCGATGCATTTATTTGCTCTTTATTTGCCTGCTTCTGCTGCTGCTGCTCCTGCCCGGCCAAGCGCGGTCAACACTGCTGGCCGCACAGCCAGGCAGAAATAACCACAATAACCACAGACCGAGAGATACGAAAGGCAACTAACTGCCAGCCGGGTGACAGAACCGCAAAAGCGCCACCTAGTGGCTGGACGTCGACGGCAAACGAAGGCGTTCGCGCGCACCCACCGACGACGACGATAACACCCTCTCCACCGCACCCGCCGGCAACACCCTCTCCCAACCGCGCCCGCCACCAACACCCTCTCCCAACCGCATCCTCCACAAACACTCTCTCCCAACCGCACCCGCCGCAGCTGCACCCACCGGGGCCGCCGCTTCCGTGGCAGCTGCTGCTGCAGTGTTTGCCGTAGTAATAGTACTACTCGTAGTAGTAATAGTGCACGAGCGTAGCAGAGAGAGAGAGAGAGAAGTAGGTGGAGATAGTACATAGTTAGACGAAGAAGGGCGAGGAGATCAAGGAAGAGGAGGAGGAGGAGACGAAGAAAAGGACGACCCTTCTTGCTGGTGAAGGTGGTGGTGGTTGTCGGCTGTGGAGCAGGCGGGTGGGTTCTGTCAGCCAGCCAGTCAAATCAGTCAGTCAGTCAGTCAGTGGTCGTGAAGTGGTTGAAGTGCGTGTATTGGCGGTGGCTGCGCGTAAGTGAAGTCGAAGCGCGGTTTGTTTGCCGTTATTCTCGTCGTTGTCGTCGTCGTCGCCGCTCTCGTCGTGGTGCCTTGACGTGAGATCGCTACCTCGCGCGCGCTGCGACTTCGCTACCGAATCGTCGAAACGAATTGCGCCACTTTTGCGAAAATCCGCAGCATCAGAAGCAGTCTCTAGTCTCGAGGAGAAGGATTAGTTTAGTCAGCCTGACTCTGTGTGGCAATTTGTGTGGCTACTGCTGTTGGTGCTGCTGCTGCTGGTGCTGCTTGCGGCTGGTGTTGGATTGTCGCATTAGGATTGATTAGGATTGATTAGACAAAGTGTCCAGCCGTGAAGCGGCTGAATAATTCACGACGATTCTTCGCGCGCGCGTCGTGTATGTATGGTAGTGCCAATGGTGAGCTGGTGGCTGTCGTGCACCCCCGCTAGGTATGGCTCTGTGCCGTGCTAGATGATAATCGACAGATATATCTATCTGTGCTGACATTTTGCAAGTATTCTCTCTGCCGACCGATATCTATCGATCTATCTATACGTGTCGATCTGTCTGTCTGTCTGTCTATCCGTGTGGATCATCGCCGGTCATTCGCAAAGTTCTGTGTGGTTCTAGAACACCGACGTCTTGTCGAGACGAGGAAACAACGACAACGATACCCACCGACGACGACGACGAAAAGCGACGTGTCTGTCTCATCTGTACGTCAAGCTCGCGATTGTAGGGGCGCGTCGGATGCCATTAGTTAGGTCGATTGTCTTCATCATAACCATCATCATCATCGTATACCGCCTATAACCTTTGCCCTGCGCCCCAACAAGTCAGTTCAGTGTGACACTGTCACCCACGGCCCACCACGACACGACGAAAAAAGCCCGAGCAAGCGCATTGTGAACCCGTTCGGATTGACACTTCACTCACTCGGCGAGGTTATTATCTCGGATACATCGACAAACTCCGAGGGACCTACAGTTGCACACACGACGTCAAGGTGAGCACGTTAGCAAGCTTTAATTTGCACTTTTTAAAAGAACATTAGATACATATGCATATATTCATATATATATATATATATATATATATATATATATATATATATATAGCGCGGCACTCGTGTTTGTCGTTAACCGGACGCCAACATTAGGTGTACGATGTACGATGGTATTGCTGCGTAGTTAGTGAATAAGATAAGGGCAGATCTCTGACTCTGAGACACTCAGCTAGCTCGTCGCCACAAAGTCAAAGACTTACTTATCGGTACTATCCTAAACAGTACTAGCGCGTGATATTTCATGATAACTGCATCGTACAGTTACTTACTTACTTCGAGGATGTGATGGTTGTTAATAGTAATGCTAATGACGATAATGATGATGACGTCGACGATGACATTTTCGTTTTGAGGTCGAGAATGTTGTGTGCCGTGGCGAGAAGTGCACATTGGCTGGTTCGCTAACTAAACCAGCATAATAACCATCAGTGGCCACGCTCAGACGCAGCGGCGGTTGTTTAGCAGCTAGCTCTCTCCAATCATCATCATCATCACCATCATCAATCGATGAGACGATCACGATATCACTCATGATCAGTGAGATCATGAAGTCGCACACTTGGTTAATAGCAATATTGGTAGCTCATTCTCCACCTCGCGGCTGCGTCTTGTAGTGAGGCAGTTCCCATGAATCATCAGTCATCCATCCGCAAGACACACAGAGTCATGCAGGCAGGACAACTCCGCCAAGGCGGGGTTCTGTTTCCGGCACGCTCCCTTGCTCTGCCGGAGCTCAACGCGGGCACGCATAGACCGGCCGACCAATTGACTCAGCTGATCTCTATATATATATATATATATATATATATATATATATATATATATATATATATATATATATAGAGAGAGAGAGAGAGAGAGAGAGAGAGAGAGACAGAGGAAGATCAAAGAACGCCTCGAGTCTTCACGATCCCCTACCACAGTTTGCTTCCAGTTGTCGCAGCCGCGTGTCGAGTGAACTCCTCGTTGGAGCGGCCACCGCCCTTTTGACACTGAGGAGGACCTACTTGGACTCCGCCTCCTGAACAGACAGTGCTAGAAACGCGACGAAAGACCATTCTAGGCCAGTCTCCGTCACGATTCCGCTGCTTCTGGAATGAGTCTCGCGACGACTGAACGCAACAATCTTCAAGTGATTTGTTGCTGTTTCATCATGTGTTTCATCACGCCTTCCAAAAGCTTGTTAGTTGCACAGTTTTGAATCTTCCACCTCGTACCTCATGGTGAGACACAAGGAATGCACGGGTTCCATCCCCACCATTGCATATTTGTCTTTATTCCGATCCGTCTTATGAAGCAATGCGAGAGCGGTTCTGTCGACGTTAAATGTTAACTGAGGGTCAGCCCAAAAAGGTTTACTTTAAACCTAGTACCGCGTATGATGTAGATTATAATCTTCGTAGAAGATTTTTTCGTCACGTGGTAGTTCGTTTGTTTAATTATTGATAGCCTTTATTTGAGACGTCGATGTTTCGTTATTGCGATATTGTACCTTTCACTACAATCTAATAATAAGGCTTACTACTGCTGCTATTTCTACTAGCTGCGGGTGTCCTCTTTCAAGTTGTTTGTTTATCAAGCGCGCGTATGTATGCACGCATGCATGAATGCATGTGCATAGCCTGCACATAGCCGGTTTGTCACTTACAGTCTAGGTTAACAGTGCGTTGAAGCTAGTCGAGCTTTACCTAAGCTCGATTTTTGCCAAATTTACGTACGTGGACCTATGCTACACAACATGTGGCCGTTTGCAATACATGTCGACATTAATTTTGTCATGGCGATGAATGATGCGTGAGGTAATCAATGCCGACAGCACAGGCTGAGTCGAGGCGCTGTCAACCGATACAGTAAGCCGTGTGCAATTGAAGAAGAGATGCTGCAGCTTTGACAAAACTAGCCCCTCCCTGTGCTGTCCGGCGGTTCCCCCACGCTGGGCCCGGAGGTTGTTTGCCCTCCTGTAGCAGCAGGATCGCCGGCGAGCGGCGAATAAAATCGAGCAGACGAAGATCAGCATCACTATTATCATCACCGCCGTCATAACGACAACTTTTATTATTATCCTCACCTTTAGCATCGTGCGAGACCTTTTGAACACTGTACGACGTATCGGCGTAACGGCGACTGGACCTTTCGTTCCTTTCCGGGCGTAAACAGGTCCGCCGTGCACGCCTTGCAATGTTTGTCGAAACTCGATTGGCGGCGAGATCTCAGCAGGGTCCGTCCGCGAGCGGCCAGATCAGGCCGTCTGCCAGCTGCTGCTGCTGCTGTTTGCGGCAGACTGCTCGAAAGGTCGCACCCAGCCTGACCCCCTGCCTGACCTGAGCCCTAATCCTGTGTTTGCTGCTAGCCTGCCGCAAAGGCTGCTATGCTCTGTATTGGCCAAAATTGCGGACTTTGAGGCGTATTGTTTGGCTGTGCGAGAGACCCTGCCCTGTTTAGCAGCGCCACCACCAGCGCCGTAGTGGTGGTGTTTGATAGTGTGTACTGATATTAGTGGAGGTGGTGGTAGAGGAATTGCATATTTAACCCTCCAGCCATCAACCCAACCCACCCACGTACCCCTGGCAGGTGGGTACGTGGTAGTTCGGTTTACATGCTGTCCCCTTTTTACAGTGGACGTTCTAGTTGCTGCTACTCTACTACAGAGATAGTTGCCAGCCAGCTGCCAAAAACGTGGTCGATCCGCGTCCGATCACAGCCTACGTCAAGCTTCGTGTCTCGTGACGTACATGACGATCAATCGCGTACACGAACAGATGCTTCACAGGCACAATCATTCACAAACGCTACCCCGACCGGTGTCAATCCGACAGGAGGTGGCCGCCTGGATCTGCTAAGGCCGACAACGGTTTCGCCGCTGCTGCCGCCGCCGCCAGAGAGCAGATGTGGTGGCCTTCCAAAATAGATGTGTAATACGTCCGTATTCTTCTCATCTTACGTTCATCACCAACTTGTTCATGAGCGCAATGCACCGCCATGTGGCGCCGATTATTCGATAACATCCGTCATCTTCCGGCCCATCTTCAGGCTCACTTCTGTCGCCAGCAATTGCATTACGTATCGAGTGTACTTACGTATCGAGTGAAAACGGCTGGCTGCGAACTGCCAACACCCGACACAACGATGATAGATAGATAAACAGATACATACATACTCACGCCATTCGATTCTTGTGCGATACGGAGCAAGCGATCAGAGCAACGCACAGAACAAGGCAGGTGATAACGAAACAAACATATACTATTAAAATATGGACAATTAACGTTTCTAAGTGACTGCTACGATCTAGCCGTGCATCGATACGTTATATATATATATATATATATATATATATATATATATATATATATATATATATTAATTTTGTTTATACATGCTATCAAAATTACTCGAAAAGGCATGTCAACTGTTTTGCCGGCTTTGTCAGAGCTCTCTTGGCAGATGTCTGCGATGTATTTATTGAACAGTCCACTTTGGCCGGATGAGGCTGTTGATTTTGCATTGTTTTTTTGCTTTCATGCTGACCGGCGAGTTGTGAGTTTTTGCTAGTTGGTGTAGCGGTTTCGATGAATTGCTCTACTTTTTACTGATCAAACGAGGTCCATTTAGACACGTGCGTACTCCGTACCTCCGACTTCGTCTTAGTGTATTTGCTTCGCCTTCTCCTTATCTACCTTTGACTCGAACGTTTTGTTTTGTGACGTGGTAAAAATAGCTTTGCCCCCCTAAACATTGGCCTGTCCATGTAGAGAGCGAAGGTATTTTTATTATGCCCATGATGCGATGCGCATGGCACGCAGTGTTTTATTTTACGCACTTTTTTCGTCGATCGCATCTTCAGCCAAACGATATGATACGCTTGGTTGTGCGATAATCGGTTGATGCGTCGAAGTGAGCGTTTAGTTTGTGTATATTTTGTCACTTTTTGTCTTGTGAGCAAAATGCAGGCTGCTGTTGTTTGTGCCGTTTTTGTTGTTGTCATTATTGCGATTACGAACGTCTGTTTGCACGAATACACGCGATCAGACGAATAAACGCACACACAAATGCATTTGCTTCGACACTGACTGGAAAATATTGCTGGGGGGTTATTGTTCAATGTTCCTCTTTATGCTTTTGTGGTAAAGGGTAGTATTTGGTAAATCAACGTTATTCACTTTGTGCCGCACAACTTACGTCTGTCCATTTGATTTGATTTATTTTCAAATAACAATCATATCAGATTAGTTGACAGACGTGTCTCACTTTCTGGGACAAAACATCAATAACAAGAGGTGACTCTGCGTAAAGTACAAATTATATGACACAATATATGAACCTGCGTAAAACTAGCAGCTACCAGACAGATAGCCATTTGGTAGGCGAGCTTTACGCAGGACGTGCAGAAAACTAACGAACTTTAGGAGAATCGAATTTGTTCCCCACCCGCAAATGGCTGAGACGGAGACTTGTTGATCGAGCGTTCGATTAGCACGTGTCCCTTAATGACAGTCGATACTGTGCAAAGACGAGTTCTGGGCCTATCGAAAGCGTGCTCACGTTAGCAATGCATGCTTTGGTGGAACTTGTCTTAAGCAGGACGATGCCATATATATATATATATATATATATAAATATTTATATATACATATATATAGCGGCTCGAGATCGTGCACATATGCTGCTCTATGCAGCTGGGCGGCGGTGCCGGTCTTCACGGTAATGTGCTTCTCATTCGCATTGATTAAGGACAGTGTCGTTGCGGCATCTGTTTGAAAGTAGCATGAAAGTGCATGACAATTTCGCCGCAAGAGTCCGCCCATGCGAGCCCACTCGCTCAGCATAGGAGAAGCTCAGCCGAGCCGCAAAAGCTTCTTACACAGCGGAGCGTCGGTGGAGACCACGCCCCGAACTATATTATTATTATTATTATTATTACTACTATTATTAGTATTATTATTATTATTATTACTACTATTATTAGTATTATTATTATTACTATTATTATTATTATTACTACTATTATTAGTATTATTATTATTACTATTATTATTATTATTATTATTATTATTACTTTCTCGTTTCTTCTTAATTTTGCTGTACCGCTGATGGGTGTCGTGCTCGTTTTCGACGCACCGAATAAACAAGAAAGACATCTTGGATATCCGCTTGGTCCCGCCCAGCCAATTGATCTGTATGGCGCGGCGTGTCAATCGTCTGTTTGCCTATATCGGCTGTCGACGATGACGATTTGACGCGGCTTCCTCTCGTTGAAGGTGAAGGTGAGCCGGTGTTCGGGTGATGTATTTGCTGTATTGTCAGTCACACTTACTGTCAAACGTGATTGATGCCAGGGCGATACGTCGAATCTGTAGCCCACACCTTTTGAATGAAGTATTATTACACTTCATTCAAAAGCTGGGCAAATCTTGATGCTGATGATGACGATGTTGTCGTCGTACAACGACCGTAATGATGGTCATGATGATAGTGATTATCATATGATGTGAGCGGTAAATATCACACCATCCGGCGCGGCTACAATACATGACGTTTACAATTGCTACTGTATTAAAGTCATTTCGTATGTTGGTGGTGTGATGTCTTGTTCAACGAGAACAGGGACGACCCAGTACTTAACGCCTGGGCCAAGACGTATAGATAGAGTTGCCCTGCGCCGTGAGAGATAACTGGAACAATAATCGCAATTCCTGATAGCGATGATGTGCGTCCGATCACTCTAGGACTCAGCCCCAGGCTAGAAAAAGACTAGTGACTCCGTTCACGTCCGATTTTGCGCATTCGTCGCGTCGTTTTGGACTTGATTGGACGCTGTTTGTCCGAACAACAATTGCTTGCCACAATACATACGATCGGTATTAAATCCGCTCGATCATGTATGCCTTTAAAGGTGCAGACTGTAATCATCTTATATCCTACGTATGCCTGAATATTTATCGGCCGTGCTAATAAGTTTCGTGTCTTAGCTGATGTTGCGACAGGGCGTTTTGCGCGTTCTAAGGCGTAGCAAGGCGAGTTGTAGGTAGGAGAGGTGGGTTGGCGCCAGCCGCTTGGTGAGGACGAGGCCTGGTGGCGGAGCGGACTGGCCGGGGCAGACGCCTCGATCTCCGGGAGCCTGCTATCCGTCGTGCGGGCTGCAGCTGTAGCCACGTGATGGGGCTACAGCGCCCCCGGGGGGAGCCGGGCCCAGGGGGTCGAGACAGGATGGCGCCAACGGCCCACTCTCGCGCACCCTAGCGCGCGCTCTGCCCGCCTCACAGGGCCTTCGGCCAAGGCCATACAACCATCCACCCTCCACCCACTCACCCACCCACGGCCTGGAGCTCTCTGAGCCCGGAGGCGTTGACTGCGATCGCTGCCGACTCGGTGGGCAAGTTTCAACCCGACTCACGGCCTTGCATTAAATATAGACTGTAGTCTAGTGCCGAGCGTATGTATATATATATATATATATGCTAATTGCTGACGATACGACACAGCAGTCAAACCCATGCCGTGATGGGACAGAGGCAAGCGGTTGCTTTCTGTAAGCATTTTATTATACTTTTATAGAAGTAATGTGCCAACGTATCAACGTATAAGGGCAGTTACAGAACTGCGAGAAGACTCTAGAAGTTTGTCACGTCGATTTTCGGCCGTGTGTTAGTCAGGCTCGTTGCGTGTATGACAGTAGAGTCTACAGTAAAGATTGCCCTATTGCGTACGATGATGGAGTCTTTTTGGGGCGTGGTTGTTTGTCGAGAGAAAGGCCTAGAGCATTCGTCTCGAGGGGCGGAGGGGGGTGTTGACCCCAGAATCATACCGCTCTTTATTGAGCGCAAATATAATGCTCTTCGTTGAACGCAAATATCATGCTTCTATTTTTTTTGCTTTATTAAGCGCTATGTCTACCATGGTCGTTTCTGTGTTTTTCCAGCTTTCGGCATGGGGCGGCAATCTCAATTCTCATGCTGGGATCCTTGAGTGTTAGAAGCATTAATCTCTTCTATACTCTGTAATCCACCGTAGATTGTGCAGAATGCTGACGTGTATAATCGCTGTAAAATCGTACTGTAACGACGACGACGTTACGCTATGTTAACTGGGTACGACGGAACCTGTTGAGTTTGCGTACGTCCGTACGCTGAATCACTAAACGAAAACACGCGGAGGTGCTGCGTTTGCTGCGTGGTCGGAGGTGCTGCGTCTCCGATCCTCCCTCGGACTGACTCTGCTTCTTTGTACAAGAGACAGAGCGCGGCATGTTGGCTCACCCCAAACTTCTTGCCACATTCGAAGACTTTATCGTTGTGTAGTCGTTCGACCCATTCTTCGACTCCTCGTCCATGGTTACGCCGACAATGATGTGTTCGTTTCGTAGACGAGAGACTACTAGTGGATAATCGCGGTGGATTCGGCCATCTCTTATGATAATCGCTCGCTGATAATCCACCGGCCCTCGTCGCTGAACCGATTGGTCGGTTCGGACGCGTCTCGGCATGCGTTACGCTGATTGCTTTCAGTGAGTTCACAGCTGAGACAGCGAGAGAGAGACATTAGGAGGAGAAGTGATGTTGATGCCGAAGGTGATGGTGGTGGTGGTGGTAATGATGACGATGATGTGTGTGGCTATGGCGCACGTTGGCATGGAGGCGTGAGTGCACTGAGGTGCGATGTAGTTGGCATGGTGCTGTGTACGCTTGCGGTCAAAATTGTTTAGGGAGGGGGGGGGGGTATTGGGGTCTATGATGTCGTCGTTGTCGTTGCGGGGATTGCTGATGAGGGTGGCTATTGGTGCCATTGTGGACGATGTCCTTCCTGCAGGTCGATTAGCGGCTAGTGCACGTACGGAAAAGTGCTGCTGCTCGATGCGCTGCTGCCTCGTGTAGTCTTGTTGGCTTGGCGCCCGTACTGCGTAGCTGGTGTAATGCGTAATTGGACTGTTGATATATATATATATATATATATATATATATGGTGTATAGATGGTGTATATATAGTCGTGCAATTAATTGGACCCACGACTGTGAAAACGCAGCAGTGTTTATGTCAAAGGCTTTTCGGAGCCGACCAATATTGAGTCAAAAGTATGTATGCTTTCGCGTAAATGTTGTATTTGGCTTGTGTGTTGGTGTTGTTGTGCGATACTGATTTGCTGATCAATGGCTTTCGAAAGTCGCTTCAGTCACCTTAATCAGCAAGTCAGTATGACACAAGTCAAATACAACATATATATATATATATATATATATATATAATATATATATATATATTGAAATCGCCAATCTTAAATAGGTTTTCATGGTTTCCAGTTTTGACAAGGTAAATGCTAGAGTGGACTATAATCGGCCATGACTGGATAATATTGAAAACAAATACAGATGTCTCAATAGAATAGATGGTGTATTACCATCCACTCCATTATATATATACGAAAAACAGATATATATCATCTTACACATTATTGTGTTTATATTTATTTATATATATACAGACACATACACGTGAGTGTGTGTGTGTGCTGAGGAATGGAATTGATGCGTACAAGTGTTGAGAATAAAAAGGTACGCTAAATCGTCATCTTAGTCGATTTGAATGTTGGGTGCAATTGTTCTGTGCGCGCGCGCGGTAGATGCGATCGACGTCTAGGAGTCGACAGCGAGTAGCCGTAGCTGACACTGCGATGAGACGCGACTGAACTGACTCTTTTTCTCTCCGTCTCGATGTGGCGTTTTCTTTATAGCGTCTACCTATTATTGATCGGTCGATCGATTTATCCCGCTCGCCGTTGGCGGAGCCCGGCGTTACGAGTCGAGTCGAGACGACACGCCGATGATGGCGGTTCAGCAATATCACAACACAGCAACAGAAACAGCAGCAGCAGCAATTTTCAAAAGAAAGTCGAAGAAATCGAAACACATCGAGGAAACAACATAAGCAAATTGATAAAAAAGAAAAGCAGTCGTCTCCTGCCGACTTCAGCGACACCAACGGCAGCTGGAGCAGCAGCAGCATCGCCAACGGCACAGTTTCGCCAGCAGCAGCAGCAGTAGCGTCGTCATTGTCGTCGTCGGCGAGGTGGTGTTTTTCCTTTATTTTATTTTTCTGTCGTCGTCGTCGCCGGTTGCGGTTATTATCGGTCGGTTCAGCAACGGTGGCCGACCGTCTCGACTCAGGCCGAACAGTAAGATATAGACAAACCAGACATAAACCAGACCAAACAGTCAGACAGACAGGCAGACAGATCAGGGTAACCAGATAGACAGACAGATCAAACAATTCGGATTCCGCAACAGCTGCAGCAGCAGCTGAAGCAGATGATGATGATGATGATGAAATCAAACATAGAACGAAACCCACGACGAAACGAGAGATGGGGTCGTCCCGGACGGGTTGCCGGCCGGTCATTGAAAAACGAACCAGCTGAGAGAGAAAGAGAGAAATATATATATAGATATATATATATAGAAATATATATATATATATATATATATAGAGAGAGAGAGAGAGGGAGAGAGAGAGAGAGGGGAGAGAGGGGGTGAGTGTCCACTGTCCCGGCTCCGGAGCAAGGGAGTCCGTCAGTGGGGTTTCACTACTCGTTGGTTGGTTGGTGGGTGCGATCGTTCGTGTGAGCCTGCGTGAGTGACTGTGTGTCCACTTGCTTGGAGTCTCCTAGCAGCAGCAGCAGCGGTAGGAGGGAAGCGCTTCTTCACCTTTTGTCATTTCACCGTGGTTCGTCCGTCTGTCCAGCGTTTTTCAGCGTCTATTCGACGACGAAGCTGCAGACGCTTCGTTCGCTCGGTGATCGTCGTCTGTGTCGTTTGTGCCAAATTGCCAAAGTGACCGGTCGTGGTACAACTACTGGTGGTAATGGTGGTGGTGGTGGTGGTGGTGACGTTTGAAGTGTTGCGCCGTTACTGCTTGTTGCAGTCACAAACCAGCAGCTGAAGCTGGTGCTGCTGCTGCTGCTGTTGCTGTCGAAGGAGGCACGGAATAGGCTCAAGTGCGCTCATTGGAGTTTGCAGCTAAATTATTATTATTATTATTATTATTATTATTATTATTATTATTATTATTATTATTATTATTATTATTATTATTATTTTTATTATCATCATCATCACCGGCCGACCTCACTTCCTCGTTATCCAGCACCTCTGCAATAACAACTGCCAACAAAAACAACAACAACGACGACGACGAGCGAATATTGTCGGTCACCACCACCCTCGTAGTCTTCATCGTAATCGGCTTCAACAGCAGCAGCAACAGCAGCGGCAACTGCAGCGGCCTCAGCAGTGCCAAAGGCGACAAAAGCAGCGGTGACAGAATCCGCGAGTCGAGCGAGTGCCGACACAAGCCAAACACCCCAGAAGCTGAGCTTGCTGGCGCTGAGGGCGCAAGAACACCGGGCGCTGAAGACGGACGATATCGTCTTGACGCCTCATGATCATGACGGCTGCCCAGGCGAGGGGAGTTCTTACTCTTCGCTGGTTTCTGCTTTACTATGCACTGTTTTCTACCCTACGATACACTGCGTTCTGCTCTACTATACACTGTTTCCGCTGCTGCTGCTGCTGTTGTTGTTGTTGTTGTTTGGCTCCCTCAGAACTCCAGTAGCAGCAGCAGCGGCAGCCGCAGATGGCGTCCCTAGCGCCGCCGTCATGTCCATTTGACTGTTCATTGTATACCTGTAATGCTCTGTCGTGCCACTGTTGCTGTAGGGACAGACATCATTGTGACGGGCTGGGGAGGGAGAGTTACGGATTTGCGGATGGTAGCGGTCACACTGAGAGTTGCTGCCCCCGTTGAATGAAGTCCGACAAGACTGGTTGACTGACGCGTTGCCTCGCCGACGATAACTGTCGACAGGCCGGCTCTGGCGCGCCAATGTGGTGTTAAACGTCATACTTATGGCAATCGACGACGACAACGACGATGATGACAATGAACATACAAACAAACACAATGGCGGGGGTAATGCACACAGTAATGCACCATCTCTTTTTGTTGAGGCATCTGTGCTCACAGTGTTTTTCCTGTCTTTGTCCGATGACCGATTATAACCATCTACTCCGGCGGTATTCACCTTGTCTAAACTGGAAATCATGAAAACCAATTTGAGAGTGGCCGGTCCAAGTCTTTCTCAATCTTCGACTTCCTGGAATGCAAGACAATGGCTTTGCCACTAAACCACCCTGCAATGACGATGATTGACAGATGATGATGATGATGACGATAATCACTTGTTGTGATGAGCACCATCGCTCGAACACTGTGGCAGTAATCTAATAATGAACGACCAGCCGTTTCGGATTGTTTGTCGCGGTCACCATCACCAACGTCATGACGTCGTCGCCGTCATGACCGTCTTGACACCCCCGGTCGGCTACCCCCGCGACGGCGATCGCGAAGGCAAACGTCCTCACCATCACCAATATCCGCAGCTACGACGGCGTTATGAAGTCGATGTGAAGTTTCATACACGTTTTCGTGACTTACGAACGCATTCGTTGATACTGGCTGCCAAACACGTGACACCAAATCTTGTGCAAATTAGCTTTTGGCAAGTGACCTCCGTTTGAAGTTGGAAGCCTCGAGGCTTTGATTAAGTAACAACGTATATCACTCAAAGAAGTATCGGTGAAGCGCCGAAGTGTTGTTGGCCGGACGTCTAAATATAGTTCCTTCCCTCTAGCGTGTTGAGGGGATAAAAATAGCGTATCAACACGTAACTAGTAGAGGCAGTGCGAGACAGTTTTTATTTATAATTTAGTATTGCATATTTATTTACTGATGTTCGAATTCCACCTGTTTCTGCAATTTTTTGAGGTAACAATAAAATATGTTTTTAATTTAAATACATTCCAGGAAATATCCAAAAATAAAGAGAACATTTATGTGTTCCTTACTATTTGCTGAAGCCAGAACGGAGATTTCTTAATAATTTAGCAGCGCGCGAATTTAAGGCTTCCAATGAACAAAATGAAGCATTTTGAGCGAGATTTGTTGTCAGTTTTTCTGTACGAACAAATGCCCAAAAAACGTAGGCTTTGAGAGATATCTACTTGCATGACATTTACAAGAAGAATGTGAAATAAACGTGTTTGCGTTCGTGTGCGCACGTTTTTCCACCAAGTTTTAACGTGGAGTTGCGCTATCGATTGAGACGTGAGCCTTAGAGGGAGATAGGAAGATAAAAACGTAGTAATTCACTTGAGCAACGTATCGTCACCATATATGACCATATATAACTAAGTTTAGCCTTACATTCAAAGACTTAGAGATAGACTGGCGCTTCAACTTTTCAACTTTTTAGCACAGGCATTTTAAATCAGCTTAGAATAGCTTTTCAGGTGCATATTGGATGATATTGCTTTATTAACTGACACGAAGCTCAATGCTTGCCCGAACCGGGTGCTGTGCTGGCCGGAGCCTGTGCATTACCTTGCAAGTAGATTACATATCATGCGTGTGCATAATGAACAGATGAACTATTTCACAACACAGGCTGGGAAGTATCGTCACAGGAGGCAAGAACGACCTGTTGTTGAAGGCGGACAAATCGTCTGTTAGTTTTGCCAAGGATGTTGGGGTTCGGGCTTGGCGCTATATTGGCGCTCCGAGGGGTCTTACATCAGCTTCGTGGATGGAATTGTGTGCTCGCTTTGCCACTGGCATAGCACTGAGTATTGGTGAGCATGAGTGATATCGACGTGGTGTTTGGCCAAAGGACCTCAGCAAAGCGCTTTCGAAGCTAGCAAGCTTGCTGAAGCTGAAGAGGGCAACGAGGTGCACTGAAGATGACGGCGTGTCGCCAATGAGCATTGAGAAAGAGCGGCAGCTAGGACAGAGAAAGGCAGCAGGGGAATAGGAAGAGAGAAAGAGAGAGGGGTTCTCGTTTAAGCTGAGAAAACAGGCCGAGGACATCATGCGGCTGCAGAAACGACTTGCACATCTCAGCTGCTATTTCGTCGCTATTTCGAGCTGCTCTATAGACGGTGAGCGGTGTGTCAGTTCATGGTTATCCATGTTGGTCGTTCTCGGCGTCTCTCTGTGTATCTGTGCGTGGCTGGGTGCCCGCAGCGCGACTCGTGTAAGCGTCTAATGGTGGTTTGTTTGCGTTCGACTTTGTTTGAACAACGGAGCTGCTTCACGGCATCGCAACACGCACGTTTTGTCACTTATAAGCATGAATGTCATAATTTATATATGTATTTATATATATATATATATATATATATATATCGCACATGGAATGTATGAATTCCATTATATATATATATATATATATATATATAGAACCGTTCTCTCTAGACAGCAAATTTATTTAAATTCAGTAATTCTTCATTGAGCTAGAAATGTCCATAATTACACCTTTCAAATAATTATAACTATTAAGGGCATTTTGCAGAAAAGGCTATCGCCCATGTCTGCACAATATATATATATATATATATATATATATATATATATATATATATATATATATATATATATATATATATATATGTGGGTACATAATTAGCACCTGATCTAGATCGATGGTTTCTTCACGCTTGTTGCTTGCAAGCAGGAAGTGGTACTAGGGCTCCCGATGCGAGGAGAGGCTGACAATCCAGGAGAGGCTGACAATGGGAGTGAAGTGTAGAGCTGCTAATGCTGTTGCTTCTGCGGCGGATGACTGGGTGAAAGAGCGGCGCGGCTGGCAGCTCCGTTTCGTCGCGTTGGCTTATTGTTGTTGTTGAGTCACTCTCAAGCAGCAGCAGCAGCAGCACCGGATAGAGACATTGTAGGAGACGACACAGACACATACACTCATCGGGATATTCTAGTCGTCAACTAGCCTAAAGTCTGTCCAGCCGAGTAACACTGATCCGATGATCGGATCAGTGAAGTTCCACTGAAATAAACAGTATCTTGTGGCTGCGGATTTCGAGCTGCCACAGTCATGCACCCATGGCTGCGCTTTCTGTTCTATGCCAGCCTTCTTCGCTCCCCCCCCCCTCTCTCTCTCTCGTCTTCGGTCCTTGACGCGCGATTTTTCCTCTTCTCCTCCTCGTGTGGGTCGTATTTTCGCCAGTAGATGTATTTACATCTCTGGACGTGCATGTGTATGTGAGGTTATGTTTATATGTAAGCATATGTGTGCCTCTCTCTCTATGTAAACAGAGGATTTGGCGCTCCGGAGCCGAGGCGATAATCGTAGGGGTGGTGGTAGTAGTAATAGTGGTGGTGGTGGTGGTGGAGGCTAGAAGAACAGACAGATGAGCGAGCAGTAGAGCTCGGGGGGTTGAGCCGGGGTTTCAAGCGCCCGGCAACCCAAAGCTTGCGTGAATATGCCTAGCCAGGCGACCGACTCTCCGGAGCCTCGTTGAGTAATGTCGTTCATAACAACTAGCCCTCTGCTAGCCGCTGCTACGGACTGCTGGATCGGTTCTCTGTGTGTGTGTGTGTGCGAATGGCCTCGCAAGTGGCTTGTTACGCACGTTGCTTATGCTTGATGTTGTATAACGTCTACGTATAGAAAAAGAGACTCACGACATAACAGTCTCGCGCAGTCTGGTCTCGCTGTATCGATGGCTTCATTGCATGCTCCGTCGTCCTCGTCTCCTCTCGCAAGCATTGATCAAGGGATATCCACGTGACGATATACGCAATCGCCAACCAACAACTACACTCACCATGAACACTCAACAGGTTTTCAACTCTGCTTTTCGATTTTGTACAGCATTCTATTCAAGTGCCGCAAGGCTGCCTGGTCGTCGTTGGTTGCGTACGCACTCTGTGTCGGCTCTTCAAACAGTGTGCTTGCAATCGACCCATCTCGACTTTATAAGTCCTAATCTCAGTCTTAGGCACTGAAGCTAGAGCTGGAATCGTTTGCAGTCTGAATGTGTGTGCGTGTGTGTGTGTGTGTTTTAATGGCATGTTGCTATCCAGGTCGCATAGCATGCGAGCAGCGTATGTTCTATACAAATTCGCTCAATGCGGCAATATTGGCGAATGTGTCATGTTGGTACAAGAATGGCTGATCCTAGTCATGGATACTCTTCGATCTAATGCTTTGCTGCCAACTGCCATCTTCTCCAGTTCGTCGCCGTCCATTCGATTTTCGTTGAAATTACGCACAGGACTACTATTGCAACATACAAGCAAATCATGTCTATCACGACTTGATACACATTTTATAGATATATATCGTCACGTGTATTTGGTGTAGATATAATTACTTGTACGTTGCAATAGTATTGCTGTGCGTAATTTTAACGAAAATAGAATGAACGACGAACTGAAGAAGATTGCTGGCAGTAAAGCATTAGACAGTTGTTAACCACTCATGAATACTTGATTTTGTTGACAAATGGGGAACGACTGAAGTCCCGCATACGGGAGTTAGCAGTGGATATAGTACTGTTTGTCAAGTGATTAGTGTCAAGCCAACGTTTGTACTTAGTCCGGTCAGCGATTGGTTAATTAAAAATATAGTCATTTCCATCAAATCCGCCTTGCTGTTATAGTTGCAATGATTTTTGCTCTTTTCTGTTTTGTATCGACTAGATCTAATGTTGGTGTCGCTCTTGCTGCAACTGGTAGTAGCAGCCGTAGTTGTTGTTGTTGTTCTTGTCGTCGTCGTTAGTACATGCTTACGAATGCAATCACCGTCATTGTTGTTTTCCATGTTTGTCTCTGCTGCTTCTGCTATTGTGGTTGTTGCTGCTCTTCTCGTCATTGCAATTGTTCTTCGTGTTATTGTTGCTCGAGTGGTCGCTCTGTTCGCTATTGCTGTCGTCATTGGGTCAGAGAGTCAGTGAGTTTGTCACTGCGGCTACAGTCGACACACTCAAATCAAACTGTTCCTGCAGCTATCTGCACTCGTGCGCCTCTCACTGGAGTACCCTCAACTCCTGCAATTTCTCCTCTCGATCCGGCTTGTGTCTCGTCTCGTCTCGCCTCTCCCTCTCGTCGTCCTTCGACGCCTACGAAACTATGACTACAACCTAGGGTGTCCTACCTAGCGTAGTTAGGTAGGCTTGATGTATCTGGTCGTCAGAAAAGGATACTGAGTGCGGCGGTGCCTGCAGGCCCCGCCGGTACACTGCCGATGTCTACATACACCGGGTACCGCCCACACAAGCGACGGACGGGCCGAACGAACGACGGCCGCCCGGCCGACCTGGCCGCACCAATTCGAGTTCTGTTGTCGACGAGGGTGTCGATGAGGTCGCTGTTCGGCGCCGACAGCGGACGCGGCAGCGGCGGTTATCGAAGTCTTCGCTCTTCTCCCGCGCTCCGTCGTTCTCCGTCGTACACACGAGACAGATAGATAGATAGATAGTAGACAGACCGGAGACTGCTCTTGTCGGATTATTTCGTCTGCGCGCCTTTCCATTTCCTCCCTTCTCTCCTTGCTTCCCTCGTCCGACTATCCCATGCTTACTTGGGAGGCTCGAGGACAACTGGGGCTCGCAAGACATCGTATTCCTACAGATGGATGTACGCGTGCATATATATATATATATATACATATGCATGTATTTGCATACATCTCGATATCTATGTATGCGCACATATAAGTACGCATATATATATATATCTATATGGATGCGCTGGGTAGAGCGATGCTGTCTTTGTAGTGACGCTGCTACTGCTGTGGCTGATTCTGCCGTTCCTACAGAGAGGCCTTCTCAGTTAGGAGTGAGCGCAGTGGACTACACCGCAGGGAGTAAGCTCAACGGAATGACTACGGCACACGAATGCCGCGCTTCTGATGCTCACGCTACTGGTGCGGCGTCCATACAATAACAAACGACCACAACAACAACAACGGCACAACAGCTTCAACTAACAACCTAGAGCTAACTAGATACTTGAACTGTTGTTGAATTGTTACCTAGTATCATACTAGCAACGGTGTTAGCTGTCGCGATGGTACGATTTGTTGTCGCCCTAGGAATAAGAAGTGTGCAGCGTCCGTTTTACTGAATCATTTCCTAAAAAAATTTACTTTTTTCTGTCGGACGCCGTTGATGCAGAGTTCAACAAAGCTAACGAAAGCTGAGTATGCCAGATCTGATCTGTATTTACAAGAGGCTGACGGATGATACTGAATAACTACGTCCGATTATTTTCTGCTGTAGTAGCTCATTCGAAATTTACTTGAAGTCAAACTACTGCAGTATGGGTGAGAATGGATATAGATTCTCAGCATTAGGCTCAAGAATGAACTAGTGTGTGCGTCGCATGGTCGGTGAGTTATAGGCGATGAAGTAAG
>QVRM01005951.1:0-40899 GCA_003439945.1 Dermanyssus gallinae | reverse complement strand
GGCGCTTAGCCTACTGGCTAACGGGGTTAATGCGGTACTTGAAGTGTATATACCGCGCTTAATGCTTTTAGCAACTGCCGTTGCTCTAGATACCGAGAAGTTCCCAAAGTTACACACTGTCAAGGGCTGTTAATGACAGCAACGAAATATCGGCGATTAGGAAAGTTTACCACCAGAGGCTCTTGAGTCAGTCGCTAGAAACTATGAGACATTATCTTGCGCCTACAGAGTCACTTGAAGTCTGCACCATAAAGCTTGCCCGCCAGATCCGGCGGCGCTTACAGCACATCTTCTCCAGCGTAGGTCTAAACTTTACGGGCTGACACTCAGCCAAGATTTAACGTCTACGACTGCTCTTCGTATTGCTTGATAGAGGGACCCCCCCATAAATACAAATATCAACGGTGGGGTTCAAACCCGGGCACCTATGTGTCTCCTCGGAGGCACAGGAGAATGCCCACGCCGCCGGGCCGATAGGTCATTAGGCCTCTAAGAGACCGTTACAATATAGCCTTACTGATATCACTATATAACGTGAAGAGCTATAGTATATAACATCTTTAGTATAATACAGTTGAAAAATTGTTCGTACAGTGGGGCGCGACTAGAGAATCCTAAATTTACTAGCTAGCACGGAGAGCCGGCGGGTGGAATTTTTGGTGGTACTGGGTCACATCAGTCCACAGTAGGGCCACACACACACAGATCGTGGAACCCATTTCGTAGGCACAGTTATGATGAAACCCGTTCACCAAACAGCGGGTTACAAAATGCCGATTTGCTTGAACAATTAGCGTCGAATTGAGGGGTCGTAGGCGTCGTGTAGAAGGCTCGGGAAATTTACCTCATTCTCCAGTCTTGTAACTCGCGATACAGCTCATTACACTGAGGAGGCATAACAAAGTCTCTCCGCACATCTACAATTGTGTATCTAAAATCTAAGGCCTCCACCGGATAATAATGGGCTTGACAGTTGCTCCATAGTTAGTTACCGATTGTAACATAAAAATTGGTCAATAATATGTAGGTACACCAAAATAGGTCGTAGTTGTTATTGTTGCATATTCCTATGCTGCGTTGTTGTTGCTTCTCTGCTGTTCCTAATACAATAAAAGACGTTTATTATTGTATGCAAATTTTTTGTGACCTCTGGCTTTGCTATGGACGATAATGTCAGTGTTACTGTTGTTTATGGCTGTTTGTTGTTTCACAAGATTGCTCGTCATATCGTTACTATGGCAAACAGTGCTTGTGCCCTGGTTGCAGTTGTATGGCCGCGGTTTATACTACGTAAATTATCCCTATTCTTGCTGCCGCAGCAACAGATGAACGACGCACCCACTAAGGCGGCGTGTGTCGTGAAGGATGCGTCTTCTCACAACGAGCTGCGTCGTTGAAATACATCGAGTCTTAGCTTATTGGCATCATTGCGAGAGATCGCATCATGCTGCATCCACAGCACGACCACAGCCACAGTGAATCAACCAACCAACTATGAAGGGTGAATATTTCACAAGGTCATAGGCCACCCAGTAATTTGGCTGAACTACAATTACAAACACTGTAACTCCACGTCGGAGTATAGCTGCGACGACATGAACAGAGTACTGATTATATGTGAAAGCATCCTCGTATGATGACGGGTGAGATGCTTAAGGCGGATGCCTAGCGGGAAGCGGCCAAATTAGCGGATAGCTCGCTAGTACCCGCCTACGAGCAGGGATTTGAGAGTAGCGTCTCTCGTCGGAACATGAGTATAAATCTCGTATATAGGAAGAGAACAAGAGAAGAATAATTTAAAGAGCAGGACTCGTGCAGGGGAGTTTAAATCTAGACCAGGCAGGCCAACGGAGATTTGTGCTTTCTCTGTAAGGTGGCGTTGTTGTTGCTGTTGTCATTGTACTCAGTAAGAGTCAAAGGCGCCAATTAACGAAGTGCTGTTTAACAGCCATAGAGCACGTATCTACTCTGAAAGTATGCCAGTAACCGCGTGTCCTCGAACGCAAACACTGGCGATTTAGGCGCTAGCTAACACGTTGATTAAGTCACAAAGCCAGTTTCCAGCCTGCCAGGAATAAGGAAGTTACTCGTCTTCGCCGACTCTCTCGTAGACCAGTCGTAACCATATATACATAGGTGGCGATGGCAGTGGGTTATGAGTGCAGGCAGGTGACATAGTGGCGGGCAGCACATCGAGTGGGTGTTCCCGGAAGGCCGGGGACAGTCGCGTTTTCGAACGAATTACGTGATGAACTAATTACAGACAGGCGCCTCTACAGAGCTAATGAAAGAAATCGAGATCAAAACAGAGCGAGAAGGGGGGGAAGCGAGAGAGAAAGAGGGAGATACATAGCACCGCGTGAGAAGACATGCACGTTGTCCTGTATGCACGTAGTGCACAAAGCGACGAGATTTTTAGACGATTACTGCACACACAGAGCTGTTGGATGCGGTTGATTCATCTGCTGCGGTCTTGGCTGCGTCAAAAGTCGCGTTCGGCAATACAACAAGAAGAGCCCAAATGGTACATACATAAATGCATGCATGCATTCTCGTACGCATACACGTATCACTAAGTGATGGCGTTTTGTAGTTAAAGTCGTTGCGTTTAGGGACAATTGAAACGCCCGTCACGTTGACTTGGTTTCCTCCCTATACATACACTTGGCCTGAATGTAATCGCCCCAGCGTTATCCTTATGAATCTACAAACGGAGTGTGCTGCTTATTCGAGCTTGGCCTGCAAGCCCTTTGTGGCCTATCCCAGTTTTTTCAGGTTTCAAAACTAACGCCTTAAACCCGAGTGTTAATCGACCTCAAGTCTGAAGTGTGCAAACTGAAAAAAAAAAAAAATATATTATATATATATATATATATATATATATATTATATAATATATATATATATATAAGTATACAGAAGTATGTACTACTGCAACAAGTCCAACACAAAAAGTACGATCGTTTTGCAACGAAAACAGTAATGTGAGCGAGTGGGATCGCTTTTTAACAAACACTAGTATTACTATACTTATGTGGGATAGCGAAACAAGTATCTGCCATTTTTAGTCTGCTACAGTTTGCTCGTTTAGTGACAGTATGCGCATTTGGCGTAGTTTAGGTATTATAGATCAGCGCCAGTCTAACTCGTCCATTCGGTTCACCGCCGTTCATCCCTGTAGGCCCTATAACTATAAATATTGCAAGTTTTTTCTCTTCGTATTAAGTGGGGAGCGGTGATCACTATAGTGATGGTGCCAATAGTTATTAATTGGGTGCTATTGTCTTTTGGCGCTTATTTTGTTCTATCGTAGTACCGCTCTCGGCTAGCTGCCGTAGTAATTAACACATTTATAGTGTAAAACGTATATATATATATATACAAGTCGTTCTCTTTATTATATTTGTTGCTGTATTTATCTCCCATACTGCTGGCTTTTGCTAGTTTTAATTTTGTTGTTTGGTTGTTGACGTCTCTTGATGTTTTATAGCTTTACCGGCTGGATGCGCAAAGAGCCACAAGGCAGCGTCATTGACTGCAGCTTTTTCAGTTTTTTTTCATTGGGGGTGCTGCCTTCCACTAATGTTTCTTATTTACTGGCAATACGAAGAGAGGCCGACATATCGACAGGTAGAGAGAGAGAAGAAGAAAAAGGTGCTGTTAGAAAACGGAAAACGCGCGTGCCTACCAATCAACAACGAGCGGTGCAGCAACCAGCAACATCATGACACATTAACAACGACAACAAACACAGCAACAACAGCATCATCAGCAACAACAACAGCAACACATAACGCAATAGTTGCAATGCACCACAATACACCACCATCATCAACAACAGTAAACAACAACAATAGCAATATTAATGAGATCAACAATGACGACGCGCCGATACGCGTACCGTAGCGACTGTGCCTGTGACTAAACAGTATGAGATGAAAGTGAAGCGGAAGTAACCTTCATTGCTAACGTGTAAGAGAGCATGCTGGTAAAGCTAGAAATCGCACTAATAACAAGTCCATTAACGATGAAACAATGCTGCAACAAGAACAACAGCAATCTGTGCCTGCTACTATAATCAGCGACAGCCGTAACAACAAAAACAACCACACAATAGAAAATAACCCCAATAATAAATCCACCACTACCACTACCATTATCAAACAACAATAGGTGCACTAAAAGCGTTTGTTAGCACAAACATAATTAACTCTCATCAATTAAAACGCCAAACAATGCATAGCTCACAGTTAGCTGTCTTCGCCTCTCGTGGAAGAGTGGCGTGGATGGTCATAATAGTGTTCGCGACACCTTAAGCGTTACCGTTTCTAGATTTACCGTCTGATGGAGATGTGGTATCTTTTGGTATCGATCACATTTACACGATCTATGTATGAGCGATATTTTAGGAATTAGGAAACAGTCAAGCCAATGACTTAGGTAGTACGACGTTGAACACAGTCAGCGTTACAGAGATGAACCTCCACAATAACATAGATAGCGTCAATTACAGCAACAACAACAGTAACAACAACAACACCACACACAACAACAACAATATAATAATAATAATAATAATAACAGCAACAACAACAGTGCAAAATATAACGATATAAGCAGCAGCAACAACAACAACGAAAACAACAACTAGAGTCAAAGAATTGCACCAACGTGTTGGATTCGTTTTGCTGTTTTTACAGGATATTAACAGCTTTAATAGCCGTGCTCAGGCCATGTATACTATAGGCAACAACAACGACGACAACAACATTCGCATTGGGAACAACAATAATGACGACGATGACAACGACAACAACCCGCAATCAGAAGAAAAACAGCAGCAAAAACAACAGCAGCAGCAACAACAACAAGACAAGAACAACAAAAGAAAGAATAAGATCACGAATAACTGCTGGCTGGACACGCAACGAGCGACCATCGTTAGTCGGCGAAGACAGACGAACCCAACACAAGTGTGGCCTAATTACCCCCATCCGTTGCGATCGAGGTTACGCGTTGGGGCGATGCCGGTGAAGACGCCGTTGTGGCCAAAAAGCAGACGTTCATCGAGCGGACGCCTGGCTCCTCATTTTTATTGCACCCACCGCGCCCGTCTTCGTCACCCCTCGCGTGGCGGGGCCGCGCCGGGGTTGCTGCCGTCTCACCGTGGTCATCTTTCGCGAGGTTTGGGGGTAGCTGCCCCTTTGTTTCGTGTGCGCGTCTGCTCGAGGACAAGCATACGTATCTAATTGTGCCTCCTAACTTCTGAAAGCGCTGCTGACGCTTCAGACGCGGGGTTTTATCGCGAGTCCTCATCGTCATCTAATCCGCAAGTCCCCCACCGTCACGCACCGTTCTGTAGTTTCTTCCTCTTGAGACCTCGCCCAATAAGCATGCCAACTAACCTATAAGTTGGCGGGTATAACTGGCACCAGCGCACTCAGCCATTGCTGGACGGGTTACGGAATACTCTCGCGACCAGCGTGTGCAGGACGCCAGCTATGAACCTTTTCAAGCTCCAAGCCGTATTCATGTGCCCTTGTGCTCCGCTTTTTGAAACACGGTTTTCAGCAAGGACCCTGGATACGAACACACATCAAGGAGAGGGTCAGGAAGGCCACCGTCGCAGCTGCGGTGAGTAATATGCCCACATGTACTTTCGGTTCTTGCAGCAGTTGCTCTTTTCGTGATACAGATAGCACCCATCTCCACATATCGTATTCCATTAATTTGAGATAAGCTGATGGTGAACGAGTTGCGTTTAGTTGACGGCGTGAGGTCTGTCTTTTTAAAAAGTGTTTTTGCGCTTTGGAATACATGTAAGAATATGGTTGTTTGCCTTTTTGAACGGTGATCACCTGCTAACGGAGGAAGAAGCACTAAATGGCGGGCTAGCGGGGTGAGAGATCAACATTTCTCACCCCTTTGCATTCCACGGAAATCATCACGTGCAACGTGGAGGACTTTCATGAACCATGGGATGCAGGCCGATGCAGGCAGTGCTGACGCAGATGTGATAGATACAATGCCGCGGTATATCCGGCGGTTCGGTCATAGCAAAACTAGCAAAACGCTAGATTGATGGTTGTGTTGAAACATAAACGCATTTACTTAGCTCAGACGTTCATATATGTATATATATATATATATATTGCTGATAGTTCAGTGACTCTTTTCTTAATCTCAAAATGTGCAGGGCTTAGGAACTAGCTCATGTTTGTTTATGCCAACCTAATCCCGATATTCAATTTTAGGCATACGCTGGTTTCCCCTGCCAAATCGTAAGGCACATTGTATATATATATATATATATATATATATATTAGTGTGTAATACATTACACTCGTGCCGTTGCATATCTTAATTTACTCAAGTACTGACACTTAAGTTAAGAAAAAATATTTTTTTATCAATGACATTAACATGAACGTAATAACAATTTAAGGTCCAACAACAATGGCAGCAGCAATATAGGCAATTACAATATAACTGCGATAACAGCCAAAACGGAAATACGAAAGTAATTTAATTACTTATTACAAATTGCCCTAAATCTGCAAATCCTAATAAAGATCGCTCGTAAACGACCTGAGTTGTCGCGCCGGGGTCGATTTCGCGACACCTAAATGTGCGCAAAAATTGCCGGTATTTTCTCTACTTCGTCCCGTCGACCTCAGTCTGTCTTAAACAATAATATTAATTATAGCACGAAGAAGAAGGAAAAAACACAAAAAGAAAAAAGCGAATAAAAGCCACAATGACACCGGGAAGGATGACCGCAATACGAAAAGCAGCAGCAACAACAACAACAACATCAGCACGGTGACCCCCCGCCAATACTTAAATACAGGAAAGGTGTCAAGGAACTCGCAGCTTAGATAAATTCGTGACTTCTGATGAAGGTGGTGATGCTCCGATAATAGCTCGAGACAGATGAAAACAAGAGTGGAGAAACGAGAAGTAACAGCAACAGCAGTTGAGCCATCCCGTTTTCCCGTCGAACGGGGGAAACGAAATGCCGAAAAGCCAATTAGAGATAGAGATAGATAGATAGAGAGATATAGATAGAGAGATAGAGAATAAGAGAGAGAGGATAAGGGAGAGAAGAGAGATAGAGAGATATATATAGATAATGATATATATATATATATATATACATATATATATATATATACATACGATATATAGTAGTAGATATATTATATGTATATATATATATAATATATATATATATATATATATATATAAGAGATAAAACGGTAACCACCACCGCTGAGAACCGCGAATGGGACGGAAAATTGTCCGCCAGAACAAACCGATAGCGCGGATATGTTTAAAACGACAACAATAACTCAACATCAACAATAAACAACAAACAAAAGCAGCAACAATAACAACAACAATGACAAACCGCGCAAATGGTCAGCAAACATCGCTTCTTGATCGCTGTGGCATCCGGCAAGCAGCAAAGCAGAAGACGGTGGTGATGGTGATGAAGACGAAAACGCAGAAGACGATTCGAAGCAAACGAACGATACGAAACAGCCAATCAGCAGTTGCCAGAGAGGTGACCGCACGCCCAGTAAACGTCCGGTAATTAGAATTTGTCGTGACCCAACATTTTGGAACAATTGCTTGGCAAAATCTGTGGCGTTCGATAGGTGATCAACAGGAACAGCCGGTATCATCAATGTTGTTGTTGTTGTTGCTGTGTTGTTGCTAATGTTGTGGTGTGGTGGCTGTTAATGTCGTCGTCGTCGTCGTCGTCGCCGTCCACTATCGACAATGGTACTCAGCGCGTTTCTAATTATCTTAGCACTGTTCTACTGCCAGCCACCATGTTTTTCTCTTCGCGCGCGCTCAAACCTCTTGACGTGCAGACACTTTCCCCAGACGTTTACCTCTCACGGATTCGCGCCGAACGCGCATTACGGACCTGTTGCTAGCTGACCGCATAGTAACGTTATATATGTACTTTAAGTATATATATATATATATATATATATATACAGTTCTTCCAATGACGTGTATGTAAAAATTTTAAACACTTAAGTATGTGAATATATATACATACATATAAACATAAATAAAGCTCTTTCAGTGACGTTTCTATATACTATTAAAACACTCTACTGTGTGTATGCGTAACGAAACTGTTCAATAGCGGCTGTACGAAGCAAACCCAGATAGAATGCATGCAACAACATTTGCAGGCATCACTTTTCTGAAGCTTAGGCAGGACGGACCGTACATGTTGACCACAATGGAAGGGCATTATGCAGATAGAACGCAGAAAATCTACGCCGGTTAAGGTAATGTCAAATAGCTGGCTTACGTTAGCGAATTCATTGGCGTCCAGTTGCACTATAAGTATGTTCCAAAGTATCCTGCATGTGTCCTTGTTGTACCATAGGTAAATCGTTTTGTGTGTATGTATTCGATAAGAGCAAAGGTTTAAAATTAGAAAACACACACACTCATATATATATATATATATATATATATATATATCTACTTCAATTGGGCAAAATTATACATATATATTTATATATATATATATATATATATATATATATAGCACTTATCATCAACACCGCAGGTAACACCGCTAAGCGTTTGCTCCGTTCATATATCTGTGCATCCTCTTTGTCTGCGATATGGACGCCACTATCCAAATGCAGCGCCACACACACTTCCACGTAACGAGTACTACATATGCTGACCCCCCCCTCCCCCCGCCCGCCCCCCGCCCGCCTCACATACAAGCACGTATATTCCTCTATATCTCCATTGTCATAATGAATTATACGTAAATAGCCTCATTCCTTAACAACACCGTTGCTGTTGTAATACTTGGTTCGTCGGTTGCGTTGCGTTGTGGCACCAACGATGTGGGGTCGAAGGCGAACATTTCATCCAGTCGGGCGCCTAAGATCGTGCGCCCTGCGATCCTGCCGCCTGCCGGTGGCCGTTCTGCCTTCTGCCGCGCTGGTCAATACTCGGCCGGCTACGATTTGCTCAACTAAGGTCTTCTTCTACTGTGGACTTCTTTTCGGACGCCGTACTTCTTCTTCTCGGACGCCGGCGGCCGTGGGTCGCGTCTTTGTTCCGCCATCTCGGGGCCATCTCGTCCTTCTCGAAACCGGGCCGTGGTCGCGGTGTTTGGCGCCCGATTACAATGGTGACGTGTCGCTGATCTTGATCGGCCGGCGGTCTTTGCTGCGGTCGTCTTTGTCTTCGTCGTCGTCGTCGTCGTCACCATGAATTGAATGTTGATGAACAACTCTTGTTTTGTCCCTCATGTACACGGTATTCGACTCTTCCACCTCCTATTAGGAAAACAACATCAACAACATCGACAATAGCAGTGAAAACATTAAGAACAACATTAACAACAGCGGTAAAAACAACAACAACAGCGGTAAAAATAACAACACTAACAGTAAAAACAACAACAACAACAATAGCAGACACGACGGCAACAACATCAGCTAACAACAACAGCATCCACAGCTACTGCAGCAACACACAATAACATACATACTGAAATATAACCCTTGTTTGTGTAGTTGCCAAAACTGTGTCCACGCACTTCACTACCTCATTCTTCGTCCAAACGCGTACACGAGGCATGTGAACATACATGCATTGAACGACTGTCCGATCGCACTTTTTCCATGTCTGTCCTTTCCCATGGCATGTCGCTCGCTGTCGCAGCGAATCTGTTGAAGCAGCATATCGATCTCTGGATCGATATGCTGTTTCAACAGATTCGTCGTTTCATTCTTTTTTATTTAGGAAAAAATACAAATTTTCCTAATTTTCTGTCTCTCTGCTGGCCTGCCTGTCGCTAATTTGTTATTTTGCGATTACTGTTGCTGAGCGCGCACGGCTGTTACATTACACACAGGCTGTAAATAGCAGATGTGGCAATGTGATGTCAGCTAAAAACCAACATCGCGCCCATCAATAATGTAATGCTGCTGAGTACCTGAGGACTACCATCATCAGTAACCCGACAGTCTCACCCCCAACCTAACGTAGTAACAGAGCCACAGTCGTAATGCACGATGTGGGGCTTCTTTTTTTTTTACAGAGGCCAGGAACAAAAATGCATAACGCACACTCTTTGGTCTGGGTAGCGTGGGACTCTCAAGCCCACTAAAAACCTGGTGACCCCCTAACCTACATGACCGGGATACTTGTGGTATTACTTCAGTGGACTATGTGGGGCTGGAGCTGACAAGCCCAGCCAGCTGGTCCTATCGGCCAGTTTCGGCCGCTTAGCCTAGAGCTTGTGAGCACCGAGTTCCACCACTGTTGTTGCCGTTCGCCGTCGCTTCTGTTTCCCGTACACCTATCTTGAAGCGTAACACAGCCTATGTGTCACTTCATAGCTCTGTACTCTGCATCAAAATTTCCGCGCATGTGTCTGTGGTCTTGGTTTAGGATGCAGCGACATCCTTAATAGTTAGGGGTACATATTCATGACAGTTTGTCTGTCTTCTCTCCCCATAACAACTGCTTCTGTTACGGCTGTCATTTCAGCCAATATTACTGTTTCTAGTAAAGCTATTTAAAATTTGCGAGTAAAAGCACCCAGCCTGCGCGCCCATGGGTGCACCCGTCCCTCGATAATGCAACAGTAATTACAACCTCAAGATTTGTCTAGCGGAAATAGTCTAAATATGATCGAACCCATTTCTACCTAGCGTTCGCTGCTCAAAGACCTCAGGTCAGCAGCTTTCGTCTCTACTCATTAGTCAGACTATATCTCGCTCTTACTGAGTCTATATGTAACGTATAACGTATCGTCCCCTCGAAGACGCGTGCCGCCATCAGCCTCGTACGAAGGTGATGTGCAAAGGTAAAGGTTTGTGCCTTCTATCGTACGTATGAAGGGTGGTTGACTTGGGTTCGTCACGCGCAACGCCGTGAACGTGTGTACTGTAAAGGCGACGAAATAGCAATGGCGAATCGCCTCTCGACTTCGGAGACATAGGCCGTTCAGTTGAACGGGATGGACAATGAATATGTAACGTATGAACTAAGAGCCCCGAGCTGGTATAACTTCTCACCACAACGTGGTGGTACGTTTGCAGAACTCTGAGACATATATATAGTATCAACCGTTATTTAACAAAACCTACATGATTCAAGCTGGCATATATATACATATATAGTATAAACATCCATCCACATATAGATATATATATATATATATATATATAGTATACACATCTAAGCCTACGGATTATGATCTCATGCATTGCAACACGGTAGCTTGACGTTTCGTCGCCGTAGACGAAGGCGTGCTCGATTCAGAGCACCGTGGGAACTTCGGCTTGGCGATAATGAGACTAATCTTAGTAAGTAAAGAATAGAAACAGATAAAACGCCGCGAAGAGAAGACCCGCTTGGTCTTTTTGCTCGCTCGCTCGCTGCTTCTCTAAAAAGCGCTTTCTTCTATGGGCCTGCTCTATAAACAGGCACACGCAAAACTCGTCCTAAGCTGTAAACACAATCAGCGGCGTGGTCGTAGCTACGACGCGAGCATACGTATACGTAGAGAGATACGGGTATGGCCACAACAAAACCGAGTTTAGACAGCAGATTGTTACTGTTATATGAGGCTTTTTGTTCATATATATATATATATATATATATATATATATATATTCTACAGTATAACTTTACTCATATATAAAGCCATATTATTTGATTAGCAGCCTTTATATATATATATATATATATATATACAACGCGTTTTAGAATTCGCCCAACAAACTTTGAGCACTACGCGGGGCGGAAATGTCTTTGTTTGAAATGAAAGCGAAATTACCAAAAATGGTTAGATCGAGCTTTTTCTTCTAACATATATTCACTAAATCTGCGACAGCGAGAGTCATCCTATCGACAAACCAATGATACCTGCATGTTTGGTAGAAAAGTTTGCATCTGTTAGCTCAAAGCAGAACATCTTTTCAAGCGCTTTTACTAGTTTTTCTCGTCATAGCTCTAGAGAAACACACCACTTACTATTTATTATCTTACAGTAAATGCTTGAAAGTACCTTCGCAAACCACTTGGCGGCAGAATCGGTCAAGTTTACTCACATTACTGCTCCGCCTTCTCGGATGCGGAGCAGTAAAGTGTTTTGTGGCGTAAAGTGTATTGCGACGGAGCTTCCACATTCAAACAACGGAACAGCCACCTACTATAATTTCGATACAGCACGGCGCCAGTAAGATGATACAACAGCCGAAAGAGCGCATTGGCAACATGCACTCCAACAGCCAAGCGATCGTTTGCAGCTCGTAGTTTGTTAACTACAATCTTAGCATTCATCAAGTTAAAAAAAAGTTTTTCATGATTGACCCTGCCTAAAGCACTTTTCTGATCAAAACAAAAACATTGTTAATGCTTATTGGCGTTTATGTGTAACGCCCAATTACGCGTCATCTCTAGTCATTTTGCAGACCGACGAGACACAACACCATGTTGTGTCGCATCGAATAACTTGTTTACGGTCATATAACTGGTGATGTGTCTTACTAGAAACTCTCTCAAAGACAGGGCAGGCGACGGAGCACTGTGATACGGGACGATAATTCTCGGCGCATTTCTTGGTCCCCTTCTATTTTTTTGGGGTCATAATACTCTGTTTATAAAAAAGTAGTGAACTTTGGAGTCATTAGACGATTGTTTACAGATTAGCTTTAGCGGCTCCTCCAACGACTCTTTCCAAACAGAGGGCTTCTTTTAAACACTCGTTTAAAAAACTAAAAAAAACTTTTTAAAGCTTATATATTCTAGGTCAAAATCGCTTTTTCAGAATTGTTGAATCCAAAATGAGCAGATGGCACAGAAAAAAGGCGGGGGCAAACAGACACGACAAATTCGACTTCCCTGCAATATTAACTTCTTTCCTAGCAATGTTTAAGAGTTCGTGCTGGTTAGTGCAAATTTACAAAACGTAGAGTGTGCCCTGCTTTGTATTGCACTGGAATCTTTAAGACGTTGCATCATTTGGCAAACACAGCACTTTCTTGGGCCAATTGAAACAATTGATTTGTCAATATCGTATCGGCTTCATTTTGCTTGCGTTTTTGTTCGTGTTATCGCGATCACCACAATTGCCATCATAGTCCTATTATTACTCTAATGGTACACGGCAACATTTTCAGCGCGTGCAAGTGCGTTGTCCAGTGGCTGTTGAGAACGATTTGCAACGTTCTCACGGTTGAAGTAATTGATATGATCAGTGTTCCGTCGGGGCGCCTCGATCAAAGGCTAGTGTCGATTTTTTGTCGAACAATTGCAGGTGCCATCAAAGCGATACTGCCGTTCTTCTTTACTTACGTCATTGGTCATCATGTAGCGTATGTATTTGCTTTTGGTTGCTGCGGCAACATCAGCATCGATTCGACAAACAAGGCCCGCCGACCAATTCGGTTGTGTGTGCGGTTGACTAATTGACGTAGCGTTTTGCGTTCTCTTGCGTTTATCGTCATCGCATACAATTGCCCCACCTCCCCATCTCGCATTCCCGATCAGTACACTTCGAATGTTGTCTGAGGGTTTCACGAAATTGTAAACAACGCGTGCGTCGTTCATGAAGAAGCATCCCAACCCCGAAAAGCCCCGAATAGAGGTGGTATTCTGAAAGCTAACTGAAGCCGGCGTCTTTCTGTGTACCTGTTAGTCTATCGCTCTCCCTTTCTTTCTCTCTCTCCCTATATATCTCCTCTATATACCTCTGTATTTCTTTCTCGATTTCTCGTGTGCAGGAAACACAGCAGCTGTCTCTCGCTTTCCTTCGCGTGTACAAGCAATATGCCAGTAGCAGCATGCTTACACGTCCGGCTTTTTGATCGAGCTCTTTGATCGGCGACGTCTCGTTGCCGCCGTCCTAACCGGTACGTACAGTTCCTTCTTGCTCATGCGGTAGGTGATGGCTCTCATCGGGCGGCACAGGTTGGTACATGCACGTACAAACGACCAAAACAAACAAACAAACCGTGGACCTCCAGCAGAGGTGGTGGCGGTCGCCACGGGAATGAAGTCAAAAACGTCGTCCAGTAGGCAATACATTGAAACGCATTCCGCATCTGTTGCTTAGTGTCTGTCGTAGGACGCAGGACATGCGCCCGGGCCTCGTTACGCGTCTGGCGTTCGTAGTACCACGACAACAACAACAACAACCTTCGCTATTAGCTTGAGATTGGTACTGGTCGTGGTTCCTGTCTGACTGGCGCTGCCGCCACCATCATGTTTGCTGTCGGTCGTGTGATAGTTAGTAGGTAATCAACTTTAGTTATCCTGGACAAACGGGGCCTGCCAGCCAGTCAGCCAGCCAGCCAACTAGTTATAACGTAACGGGTGGCGGCGAAGCGTGTACAATGGCAGAAATAAGACTTGATCGATTATTAGATTTTCTCTTCTCCCCCCCCCCCCGACTTTCTCCTCTTTTTTCGCTTCTTCTCGACTCTGTTGTTGTTCTGCTCCTTCTTCTTATTGTTCCTATTCTTTTTCTTTCTTCTTCTAGCTCGTTCGCTATCTTCTTGCCTCTATAGATAATGTGATATGATTTGTTTTATTCTGATCTCCCGCTCGCTATGTCTGCGACTCATTGTCGTCCGGGTTCTTTGTTCGCACAGGGGTTCGATCTGTAGAGAGAGAGGGGGAGGCAGGGGGGGGGGGGGTACAGAGAGAGGTGGAGAACGTCATCCGTATCTCCTTAGTAAAAGAGAGCAGTGGTAGTGGTCAGATCCGACGTATCTTTGACAATTCTCCTCGGTCGGCACGACGAATCTCGTCATAGAAATGACGACGGCGATGCTAACGACGGCAGCAGCAACAGCAGTTCTACGGCAGTGTATCGCTCCTCATTACGGCTGTTTGACGGGGGGGAGCGGGGGCGCTAAGGGAGGTAACCGAGTTGACGTATGAGATTAAGAAAAGGAACGGAGGCACGACACAGCAACTGTACATACGTCTCATACAATTCGCATTATGATTATTATTATTATCATTGTTAGCTGCCTCACGACTCTAAGTTTGCTTACTCAATTTGCGCGTGCACGTCGTGTAAGGCTGTTGGTTGGTTGGTTAGTTACTATTGAAGGGAACACTTGCGATATGATAGATGTGCGTCGGGTGTGTGTGTGTGTGTGTCAGGTGAAGTGTGCACACTGTACATATGTGTGCATGTGCACAGCCAAGTCGGAAGTGTTGGCATCGGCACGATATCAGCATGATATCCTCGATCCAGCGATTCAGGTGTGGATCGGCGGAGATGAGCAAGTGCGCCTCAGCCGCACATTAGCCTCTGAATCAGATTGATGCTACCTGACAACCCTCAATGGTCGCCCTATCAAATACTGCCGTTGCTGACTTCGAGACGAAGAAATCTCATTTCGTTTTGTTCGTGTTAGCCTTGGCCTTTCGATTGCCTGCATAAGGTCAATAGCTGGACGGGCCCCTTATTACGGACTACCCGTCTATTGGCGATTGTATACGATATTCATGCAAAAAACCGCATCCTTGTCAAATAGCTTGTCAGGTAATTAGCCAGCGGCATCAATAACTGTCTAACGTAATTTAATTACCACTAATCAATGCCCTCAGCTTACTCGAAATGGGATTTTAGCATGTGTCGTCGTCCTGCAAGCGTCTCCCTCTTGTCGAAGCAAAACCTGTTAACAGTCTTTCTTTGTGTCACTTTGCTTTTTGTGAAGATGGTAGAATTAACAGTGGCGAAAATGTCTTATATTTATATATTAACACATACACATAAGGGCATACGTTTTTTTTTTTATCACGTGCAGGTGTATGTGTAAACGCGTTTAGTATAACGACATAATTCATGTGGAATGCAACATAATTATTTCAAGAGTTGTTGTTAGCATTGCTAGGAGAAGAGACACTTATGGGATGAATATTTTGATCTTGACGAGGGCTTGGGCCGTTAAGCCGTTCGATCTGAAGAGCTTCTACGGTTTCCGCAGTCTGGCTGTGGCATGCAAGTGTCGGGGGACATCCAGTGGGAGTATATTAATTTTTACCAGACCAGAAGTTAACGTTACTGAAATCCAGTCATTGCAAAACATCTCATTGTCATTGCGTCATTAAAAGCTGGAGTAGTCGTCGCGTATGTTAACTCCGTTCTGCGTATTTTGGTCCGCTTGTTTCCGACGGACGCATATAGAGAGAGAGAGACTGTTTAGTTTCTGGAGGAAGACAGAAGTTTCTGACTGTAAGGAACTATTCCAACAAGTGGTTAAAACAAGGCAACACTGGTAGTGAGCCCCAAAGTTTAAGGACATGGAACTGAGGCAAATGCATAGGTGCGCATAACAATAAAGAGCAATAATTATAAATTATTTTGAAAATAATAGCAAAAAGTTATTTGTGGTGAGTCATCCTTGGATTAAGATCAGATGCCAGAGTCATCTTAGAAGGTTGCGGTAGAGTGCTACCAGTGCCGGGCACGCCGTACGTCGATCTTCGAGTTTCGTTGATCTTTACGCCTACGTACCAATATCCTCGTTTTGTAATCGCTTGCGTCGTGCTTTGATTGGGTTGTGCTAGCCTGCAGGAGGCATGTCGTGCCATGCTCTTGCAGCCTGTTTGCTGATGCCGTGGTAGCAGCCGTTATGTGGAATGAACGAGAGCCCTCAGGGTCACCAATAGTCCCCTAGGGCCTCTGGAGTGAGTAACTTCTGCGCGCTTTGGTACAGCTACAATATGCAGCCTGGTGAAATAGAAAAAACGGTGAGAGAAATCAGTAGATAAAGAGAGAGCAAATTGGAAAAAAGAAAAAACCTGCGTTAAACGGTAGTAATACTAGCTTAAATGTAGCACGTGGCAACATATTTGTTCATCAGAGCAACAACAACAACAAGAGCAACAAGAGCAAAAAGAGCAACAACTGCAACAACAACACATTTGTAACAAGGAGCACCTCCAAGACGACAATACAGCATGATATCCAGTAATAACAATAAATGCGTCAGCAGCAGCAACAGGACTAAGAACAACTCTGCGTACACCAGTAACACCAACAACACCAATTTGAACAATAATCACGAGAAGATCAGCGGGTAACATGAGCAAAACAACACAACCCCCAAAAGCGGCAGCGTTGTCGTCGACGACAGACACAATAAAAAGTAAATCTTTGTTAATATCACACGCTCATGTCAGTAATCAAAGAACGGGAAGGCGAGACAAAGCGAACGGACACGTTTTAATTAATTTTTATGGTTTTCAATCTAGACAAGGCAAATGCCAGAGTGAGTCAGATCTGGTCCTGGCCGAGAAAATTGAAAATAAACAAAAATGGGGGCACAGATATCTCATAAAACGATAGCGCATGATCGTGTGTTCCTCGTCTTTTAAAATAATGCGACAATGCCACTAACAACAACAACAATAGAAGCAACGGGGTAGTGATATACACCATTCGAACAGTTCTTGGCGGCATCCTCGTGCGGGAGAAGCATCTCAACTTGTGTGCTACACCGGATAATGTATACAGCTTCAGCAACCTAAAAGCCGGGCTTTTCTAGCCGTCTTTTGCAAATATAAAATTACATTAGGGAGTTATTTTACTATCTAATCGATTATCATACCTTCTACCTCTAGGATCGCGTCTCACTACCACTCGACGTTGCACATCAGTTTATATATATATATTGTTTACTAAATTTGAGTTCTATTCTTTTGTACGGGGTGCTGAGCGCGCAGCCCACTGGCAAACGACGGAAACAACAATAAAATTGACGCAGTGCCGACCGTGCGTTGTCTATGTGAATTTTATAATGTTTTAGGGGTTTGCGACTAAATAAAGTAATTACTTAAAAAATTTGTCACCGAATATATATATATATATATATATATATATATATAATATAACACCAAATAAAAATATAACCAAGTACTAATATTAAAATCTAGTTCTTGCAAAGCCGTTTGAAAATAAAAAACAACTATTTTAGACTTACGCTTCAAGAAAGTTACTTTTAGAAAATTAAATCACTGTTTTAGACTCAAACCGTATTTGCCAAGAGTTGGCATAGGCATCCTATTTTTGTCGTGAGCGTACAATTCGAAATGCAACGTGCAAGCAGATGTGTAGAGGGAAGTATATATATATATATATATATATATATATATATATATATATATATATAAATATCGTTGTAGTAATCGTTGTTGATGTTGTTATTGTTGTGTGGTGTTGTCGATGTTCAATCTTCTCTATGGCTATTCCTGCTGTTGGTGCTGCTGTCGATATTGTTTTTGTTGTGCGTTCTTTTTATTTCTAGACAGCTCCAGCCGGCTTCGTATTGCCACCGACACGTGGTCAATATCGGGGCGGCACAACGACTGGCATTGAAAGCAGCTCCGAGGTCTCCGAAGCACAGAATGAGAGAGATTGTCGATTCGACGCCGACAACGAGAACACCTCGGTGGACGAACGGTGAAAGAAGGCGACCAAAGCAGCCAAAGCGGTTCAAACTCGTAATTCACGACATGTTGCCTTGTTGTTGTTGTTGTTGCTGTCGTCATTGATGTAATGGTTGTTGTCAGTGGTATCGTTGTTGTTGTTGCAGTGTTGCTCGTTGTTGTTGCTGTTGTTGTGCTGCTTGTTGAGCAGCCTATGGCCTTTATTGTTACGTTGTTGTTGCTGCTGCTGCCGTAGTCGTTGTTATTGTGACTGCTGCTGCTGCTGTTGCTGTCGTCATTGATGTAATAGTTGTTGTCAGCGGTATCGTTGTTGTGAGTTTGTGCTCGTTGTTGCTGTTGTTACGCGGCTTGTTGCGCCTATGGGCCTTATTGTTGCTGTCTTCTTTGTTGTTGTTGTTGCAGTTGCTGTCGTCATACTGCTGTTGTTGCTGTTGTGCTCGTTGTTGTTGTTGTTGCTGTTGTAATGCTGTTCGTTGTGCTTACGGCCCTTATCTGACGTCCCCATGATCGTCACGTGATTCTTGTTGGTCCCCTCGATCTGTCGTTAGCAGCATGCAGCAGCGGCAGCAACTCTTAACCAGCAAACTGCGGTGTGCTCATTGTTCCACAGAATTGCCAGCAGGCCCTGCAGCCAGCCGAGCGTGCTCGCTGGGGCGCCGTCTTCGCCGACGTACGTACGTATTGCTTCTCCGAAGTCATCGAAGTCGGACGACGCAAAACGTTCGTTGAAGATGCAGAACCAATACCAGTGATAATAGCAATACAACACAGCAGCAGCAGCGACAGCTCCGCTGCCGCCACCAACACGCCAGGGTGGTAAGCTATGCTGATGATGGTGGTGGGGGTGGTGGCGGTGGTGGCGGGGGCGCGTTGCTTCACGCACCCCCTCCTCCTTCCTTCCCTTTCGGTCTACGGCGATTCCCTCGGCTTCGTTCGGCGATCGGAACGGCGATCGAGGTCGAACCCGCAAAGAAAAGCGGGTGATGACGAGAAGAAACACGACAGGTAGAAGCGGCAAGTGGCGTGAGTAGATGGAAAAGGTGCTTTCCTGTTGCTGCAGCAGCCGCTGCCTTTGGTTTAGTTTGGCTTAGCCCGGCCAGCTCGTTGGCTAGCTGGCTGGCTAGCAAGTTGTCAAGCTGACCGGACACACAATGGTGGCAATTGTCCGCTGTTGTTGTTGTTGTTGTTGTTGTTGTTCGCTGTTGTTGTTCGCTGTTGCTGTTGTTGTTCGCTGTTGTTGTTAAGCCATATTACGTCGATTAGTAAGTAGCAAGCAGCAACAGTAGTCGAAACAAAAGGCTCACAGTGCCTACGTCAACAACCTGTGCAGTAGAAGCAAGAACAGAAGTAAAGGTCGTCGCCGTAACAACAGCAGCAGTAAGATTACTGGCTCAGCTCAGCCCAGCGAGTGAGCCAAGAGGTTTTCTTGCTTTTTCCTCTTCCCTTTCCCTATCTTTCTCTCTCTCTCATTCCCCTTCTCTCTCTTTCTCTTTCTTTTTCATGCTCGCTGTCGTTCAAGCGCTTTATTCGTCTGCGTGCACCAATAACTGCACTCGTGTGAACGTGTGAATGTACGTACGTCGTACACCCATACGTACAAACACACACACTCGTACACATACATAAAACATACACGAACATACATACACACATACATATAAACATCCACGACATCCACGTAATGGCCGTGGCAGCGCGGAGTCCCGTCACGACGCGACTAGTGGCGATCGTCACGATATGAGCGTACAAGAGAGAGAGAGAGAGCCAAACTGCTGGAGAGAGAGAGAGGAATAGGGGGACAAACAAGACGTAAGCGCCAACAACGTCGCTACCACACCGTCATTGTGGCATTCCTCTGAACGATGACACGTAAATAAACGTTGACATACACACACACGCACAGACGCTTAGACAGAGACGCATACACAGCAAACCGACACCGCATTCGTCGGATGTTCGTATGTTGTTCACAGACGCAGACGCACAGCGTCCGCCGTTGGTGGTGGTGGTGATTCCGCCGGACGTACACATGGTCTGGTCTGGTCGAGGCCACGCTTGGACTGATTCGGAGTGATTCGTGACGGTTGGCCGGTCGTCCCACGTCGTCGTACGTCGTACGTGACAAAACCACCAAACCACTAGTTACTTACTCTAGAAAGCAAGCCACAGGCAAGTTCTACTGCTCAGGACATAACTAACAATGAGCCGTTTAGGTTACACCTCGTTTTGCTTCATATCCTACACGCACACACATACACACACACACATATATATATATATATATATATGGCCCACAATACTGTCAGAGAGTGTAGCTTAAGGGACAAGGTGCGTTTAGAAGGCATGACTCTCAGCGGGCTAACCCCCATCTGCTGGGATCGACCACTGCTCGTCGAGTTGGGAGGTAAGACCCTTCTCATTCCCAACTCGCAGCAGCAACGTACCAGTATTTAACCCTTCTCTATAAAAGAACATATATATATATATATATATACAGGGTCCTGAACGGCACACCAAGGCCACTGCCGAGTGTGCAAACGTATTGTAAATGATTAATTGTCACAGTACTTTCTATATATATATATATATCTCTATATTCTTTTTTGCTCCATCTCTATTTCAAGGTTAGAATAAAGAGCCAGTCCATCAGTAGGGCACTTCCAAGCTGGATAATGTGGTGGAAACGTACTTCCACTACAAAAAAGTCGGTCAGAAAACACCTGTTATAGGTGGTGTCAATCAAACGGAGTTTTAGGAGAGAATAAATCGTCGTTGGCGGCAATGTCACGGCTGCGTTCGACTAATTTCTATAATCTGAAACAATAGCCAAGTCTATAATGTGAAATAATAGCCAAATCTATCTTCCTGTAGTCATCTAATTGGTATATATATATATATATATATATATATATATATATATATATATATATATATATATATATATATATATATATATATAAAAATACCGGTATATTTACATAGTTTTCCCTAGTTGCGCCAGGACGCATCACGCACATTCATGTGCAACGACACTTCTTCTCTACGACATCAACATGCGTACTGTAGGGCCGCATTTCTGTGTAGTTAATGACTGACTCGACCACCAATTTTGTCTGCGTTCAATCGAGCTTTGACTGCAGAAGTTTGAGTTTTTTGCAAGCATATGTAGGCGTTGCACCCAACGATACGGACCAGAGAAACAGTCACAAGAAGAGTAAGCGAAGAGAGCAGAAGGCAGCTGACCCTATTAGACTATTATTGCCTTGACAGCTCTGTGGGCCTGTTACAATAACATATCTGTGGGTACTGTAACATTAAACTTACATCGTACACACAAACAAAATAGAATCTCTAGGTTTAGTTTGACTATTTTCACTCGTAGAGTTTTCTTTTCGACATATTTTCACGCGTGTTTGCTCTTCTGCTACCTTTTTGAAATAAGCTGTATTCAAAATAATTGATCTAGAAGGCATGCCGCGCTAGGAATCGTTTGCAGCCGGCTCATACCCGATCCGCACGTCGCTTTGTGCGGAGCGGTTGGTTGGATAGCTGGCAGACTAACCATAAAGCGGTTTCTCAGCGATTCATCTTTGGACGAAAATCAGGTATAAAAAATAACTATTTAGGTCACTGGACGAGATGTACAATGCAACCAAACAAGATCAAATAACAGGTCATGGTACCAGCGAACATAGACACAACTTGTAAGTGACAACAAAAGCTCTAGACTGACTTCGTCTTAGCCATAACAATAGCATGTATATATATATTATATATATATATATATATATATATATATATATATATATATATATATATATATATATATATATATATATATATATATATATATATATATATATAGATATACATATACAGGGTGTTCCTATTTGTGTGTCCAAAACACTAGGGTATGGTCAAACTCGGTGAGAAAATCATTTTTGCCAATGGGTGGAAGCCGGGAAAATGTTTTGTTTAGCAGTGAGGATGAAATTTATAAAAGCAGTTATTCTGTCTTTTTTCTCCTACATAGTTGTGCAAAATCTACGTTTGCGGGAGAACCAGTCAGCGCACAAAGGAACCGATCATACCGGCGTGTTTAGCGGAAAATTCTGCACAACCGAGTATACATTACTAGCTTGCGTAGCAAAAAGCGAATAGCCAGATTAAGGAAAGTCATAAAAAGTCAAAATGTTACGTTAACGCTTTTTTGTGCAACATCGTAATTTTTTCCATTACGACCAAAAATGCACGTCCAAAAGACTACTCTCAGGCAATAGCAGATTTAATGCCCACTACACTCGTACCAAAGTGATGGTGCTGCGTTACGTATTGCCAAGTAACTAAGCTTTTTCGACAGTCATATCGAAAGCGAAGGCATGCATACTTGCATAGGGTGTATGAGAAAGTTAGGTACATATTTTGAGGTTTAGTAGAACTCAGCAAGAGAATAATTTTTTCTAATGGAAAGAGGGGGCGGAAACGTCTTGGCAAAATGCTACGGTTCTGGACGTAAATACTTCAACGTGAAACATAACAACTATGACTGTCGAAAAAGCTTAGTCACTTGGCAACTACGTAACGCAGCACCATCACTTTGGTACGAATGTAGTGAGCATTAAATCTGCTATTGCCTGAGAGTAGTCTTTTGGACGTGCATTTTTGGTCGTAATGGAAAAAATTACGATGTTGCACAAAAAAGCGTTAACGTAACATTTTGACTTTTTATGACTTCTGGCTATTCGCGTTTTGCTACGCACGCTAGTAATGTATACTTTATTGTGCAGAATTTTCCGCCAAACGCGCCGGTATGATCGGTTCCTTTGTGCGCTGACTGGTTCCCCCGCAAACGTAGATTTTGCACAACTACGTAGGAGAAAAAAGACAGAATAACTGCTTTTATAAATTTCATCCTCACTCCTAAACAAAACGTTTTCCCGGCTTCCACCCATTGGCAAAAATGATTTTCTCACTGAGTGTGACCATTCCCTAGCGTTTTGGACACACAAATAGGAACACCCTGTATATATATATATATATATATATATACATGTCCGGCTTCGCACCTATTTGCTTCACACCGGGCTAGATTGCTGTCGACGCAGATTGTCGTGTTGACAACTGGCTAGAACCGGACGCTGTAGATGAAGCATGACCAAGCGAGACGCGATGAGAACAAGATTCTACACTCGCCTAGCGAACTAGTTTGGACATTCGCATCCGCACAAAACCAACAGCACAACTACAGTTACAACCCCACACGGATGCACAAGTGCAGCTGTATATGCATATTTATATATATATATATATATATATATATATATATATATATATATATATATATATATATATATATATATATATATATATATATATATATATATATATATACACATACAAACATACATATGCATACATTCATAGTTAGATACAGTCACAAACGCCTAGCCAGTGCATCGTGATTTTCTTTTGGTACTGATTTCACTAGTTCTCAAACTATAAAAGAGAGCGAGAGAGAATAATACAAGAAGAAAGATTTGGGAGGATAACTATAAAGTCGTAAAACCCTTTATATACTCGTGCTGATGAGGATTTTGATAATGATAGTACTACTACCGGTGATAGCCACCACCACCAACACAGGGCCACAACTCGCGTGGGCGAGCATTAGTGCTAGAGATATAGTAGGAACGCGGCAATAGCAATGGCGTCAATCACTCGGTACAACCTGCGCATATACTATGCACTGGAAGTACTACAGCAACAACAATAGGAACAACAACAACAACAGCAAAACTGAAACTGAAGCAACTACAGCAACAAACATAATAGCCGCCTATGACAATTGACGACAAATACTAGCGAATACGTAATACTACGGGCAAACCTCACTACAAAAAAAACTTTTCAGTACCATTGAGGTTAATCTGCTGCAGTGGAAAAGAGGTCACGTCGTAAACGACGAGAGAGGGCTTGTTGGGTTGCACCGATGTGGTACAATGTAGCAACAATCTGTTGTCTGTACAGCAACAGCAGCATAGATGCAGCATGAACCTGATGTATATGTATATATAGATATATATATATATATATATATATATATATATATACAAGGTGCTATCAGAACGAAGTTATATAAATAAATTCCCATTCTTACGGATCAAACTGTACTCAACTAAATATATAACGAAACGAACTGTCCCGCAAACACATGGGTTGTACACGTCATCCCTTTATTCTCCGAATAGAGGGGTTTTCCTATTCCATTTACTTACATAGTACTACTAGCTAACACAAACAACACCTCAGTGTCAACGAAGTGTTAAACTGGGCCGAACTACAATGGCGCCGCACACATGCCTGGACGACATTACAATGACCCGTATCGTACACCCGAAAAAAACAGCACACCACAGATTGGCCCGTGGCAAACTAGTCAGCAAGGTTTCGGCATGCCCGGAAGTAACGGCGGTGGTCGGCGAGGAAACAGTGGTGATAACTTGTACACTACGCGACGAAAGAGCCATAGGTATGATGTGTCGGCCCGAATTATCATGCCGTGGGCGGCTGGAGAAAAACCTCGAATCACGGTTGACTCAGCCTACCTGGTCGGTACTTGGTCGCTGCACTTGATCACCCAACGGCCAGCTGCCGCCACTACTGAGACTAGAAATCGGATGTATTAAAAAGACGGAACAAACTATACGTGGCTAGCCCACTAATCGTATATTTATTTTTAAACACACACACATATATATATATATATATATATATATATATATATATATATATATATATATATATATATATATATATATAGAATATATATATAGAAAATATTGTGATGATTTATTCAATTACAATACGTTTGCACACTCGGCAGTTCTCGCCTTAATAAAAATGGTGGTAAAAAGGTGTCACGTGAAGTTAAGAATCAGTTGTCCGTGTCCTTGCTTGATGGTAGCGCCCGCTCTTATGGATCAGGTACGAGCGGTATATCCTCAAGGTTCCTTGCAAAGTTAAAACGGTGAGATCCATAAGATTCCTCTTCGTGACGCCGAGCCCCAAAAGCGTCCTCGCAGATTCGGAGTCCCATATACCACTCATAGAGATAGTGATGGATCCGAATCTGCGAGGTATTGGCAGATATATATATATATATATATATATATATATATATATAGGTAGGTAGGTAGAACAACTAACACGAGGAGACGGCGCGGTCTTGGATCTGGTGCGCTAGTTATGATTGTGTGATCCGGGGTGTCGCTGGTTCGATCCGTGTTGTACCATACCGTTAAGAGTCAGCGGCCAGGCTGTCACAAGAACTGTTGAGGAATCGCTGGATTTCTCAACATGTCTGGCCCGCGGTACAACGAAGGTATGCCCCACGGCGATGCCGCTATCCGTGGGAGGGGGGGATCGTACACACATTGTATTAAAGCGTAACGGTAACTTTTTACAATTTTGTTCCTTTGAGTGGTTGCCTGTTCCGCTTTTCTCAAATTTAATATTATTACAGGAGGGAAAGTACTTTGAACGTTTGGCGAGTATGAGACACCATCTTGCCCATATTTGCATTAGGAGCAAAAGGCAGTTGCATGGCAAAAACAAGAACTTTTTCAGTTAGACAGTCTGTTATAGGAAAAATGTGGTGTATTTATTATTAACAAAAGAGACAACGCGTGCGAGAAATTAATTTCTGAATTCGCCTTAGAAGTGACTTGAAATAGACGCCTTTCTGACTTTCCCAATGCGTGTGCTATTTATCCTTGTCTACACTGTAACGCATATATGTATATATAGAATTCGTTCGCATATCTAAACTGTAACGTTCGAATAAAAATGACAGAGTTAAATGTGCATTTTCGGCCCTAAATGTTTTTTTTTATTTCCAGGAAGAAAAGAATACAACCCAAGTCGTAACTAAGATATGTAAAGTGTATGGCGGAGACCTCAAAAGTGGTTTGTCCGATTTAGGAAGGGCGATTTTAATGTTAACGACCGAAACCGGCCCGGACGCCCTTTGACAGTGGACACGGCCGTAGCAGTGGTCGAACAAAACCTACACCTCTCGTTGCGTGAGTTCGTGGCCATTGTCGACGTGCTACACAAATCCGATCAAAAGCATGTCCATGCCGAGGGATTCGTCAGCAAGTTAAATGTATGGGTGCCGCAGGCGCTCAGCAATCGCCAACTGAAGAAGCGTGTGCTAATGTGCGATCAGCTCCTAAAAAAGAATGAGGATTGCTCCTTTCGTCGCACCATAGTGGCGGGACAGAGAAGTAGATATTCTGTAAGGACGTTGTCCGCAAAAGGGTGTGACCTAAAAAAGGGCAAAAAAAGCAAGCTCCAAGCAACTGCCAAGCCCGGACCCCATACAAGGAAAGTGATGTTAAGTGTTTGGTAGCATGGGAAGATAGTGATATTTTGTGAGCTGTTACAACAAAACGAAGCGGCCAATACAATAAAATACTATCAACAACTAGACAATTTGAAGAGAGCAACTGAAACCAAAAGCGACCGGAATTGACGAACAGACAAGGAGTGACTTTTCAGCACGACAACGTGAGACCGCACACATTTTTGCTCACCACTAAAAATGTATGGCATTTATGTTAAATTATGGCAATATTTTGCCACAGCCTGCGTACCTGCGAACTTCGGAAGCCACGACGCTACCTTCTGGAGAGATGGAATCATGGGCTTTCCTGAACGTTGAGCTAAAGTAGTTAAACAAACTGGGCAATACAGCATTTAATAACAGCTTTTCGTTGTAACGACATGTGTCTTCAAACATAGGTGAAAAAACCAAACGGACTTATGGATCAATCTAATATATATATATATATATATATATCGTAGAATAAAAAAAATACATAAGTAAACAAATTTTACCTCCTATATGCGTTTTTAATTCTTAACAGTAAACAAAATTTAGGGCCAGGCAGAATGCGGCAATAACACGTTATCTATTCGGTGTGCAGTATAATGTCCGTAACGTAGCGCTTCCAAGTGTGCCCTGGCTAGCCAAACTGAAAATAAGAGCCACTTGACGTTTTATTATCTGGCTCGTCGTATCGGAGCGTATCGGATGCTTACCGGCAATGAGACAGCTGGCTGTGATGTCGGTAATGAGAGCGCATCACCACCGACGATAACCATTACATTAGCAGACTAATTGGTTCGAATTAGCCGCATCGTCGCGTGAGATGCGTAACTCTTCTTTTGGCCGCCTGACCCGTTCGTTAAAGTGCTAATACGGAAGAATTTACACACTGGCCATGATGGTGATGATACTGCTGTTTCCGCTGTCCGAATTCCCGAAGTGGTTCGATCCTGCGCAAACTGTGTGAAACGCACAGCTGTGCGCGAAATTCGAACGTCCACGATCCAACAGGTAATTGACTATCGAATATTGGTACAATTTGTTCTGCACTTTTATATCGAGACTAGCTCTATAACTAGTACATTAACTAATAGTACTATGATTATTACTAGTAGTAGCCGTGACAGCAGTGATGGAACCCACTATAGAATATGGGAGTGCCAAAATCCCATGGGTGCGGCAAGAGTCACTTGAGGATTTTGTACAAATATTGACATTACTTATATGGATTTTGTATATATATTATTATTACTATGTGTAAAATAATTTTAAACATTTTAACACAACATACAAAGTAGACGAGGAAAAATTAAAATTTAATTTTTATTAGAAAGTAACTTGCATGCCTGATTATGTCTGAAAGATGTCAGGAAGATGGCCGCTCAGGACTTTTTGGTACTGTATGTACGATATAATAACCTAAAAGAACACACCGAATATATATATATATATATATATATATATATATATATATATATATATATATATATATATATATATACATATACGAGTATATGCCTACAGAACCCACAGAAAATAAATGTCCAGGGGCATCTCGTACGAACGAGATGGCCACGGACTGTCCGCTTTTTGGGAAATCACGCGGCCATTAAACGTTTTTTTTATCAAACACATTTTCCTCGTGCAGCTGAACAAACTCCACACTCTGAGATACATCCATGGTGAGATAGGTATACGGCGATGTTTATGAATATCTTTCTGTCAGCATCGCCGTTTCGGTATGGCGGCAAAATTCGAAACAAACTATAGAAGACGAATGTTTTCCTCTAGTTTCGCTGACTGCCTATTTAACCGAATACACAGGCATACTTAAATTAAATGCGGTTCTTAAAGGCAAATTATACCATAATACAATAGTTAGAGGCAAACTGAAGAAAATGAGTCGGCCGTAGTTTCAAGCGGCGTCAATTCTTATTGACTAAATATCGCCAGTTGGTTTCATATTTGGCGGTAACAGCAGCGCGCCCATGTATATCGCAGGTTGATACAGAGCCCCGGTTGCAAATAAGCAAACGCTTGTTTTTTCTTGCGTCTTCATCATAATGTCTATACGTCTATGTAAAATGAGCGTTCCACTAATAAAGCTCTCATTGGCTATGTTTGTTACCACTTGTTCACCCTTTTGTTACTTACAGAGAGGACTACGAAATATAGCAAATTATTAGAAAAACCATTTTATTGTCATATCGTGTACCTTTCAATTGCAATTACTAGACGATCGCCTTCAGGCTGCCTTTGTAGCGCTCCAATATGTCATGTAGAAATTCCATTTCCTCGTGGGGCGCGTTACTGTCTAAGCAGCTTGGTTATCGATGGGCTTGGAAAAGTGTTTACTAATAGAGTGATCTAGCCATTGAACGCATGTTGACGTGACGGGTGTGTCAAGCCACATGCAGATCAAAATATTATAGAGTTAGCTATATGATTACATCAAAACACAAACGATGCAAGTCACCGCCTTCCTAGGGGCACCCACGTATAGAAGGTTTAAAGGCGCTGACGTGTTGTCCTGTATCGTAACTTAAAAAAGTAGACGCAAACTAAACTCGAAGTAAATATATTATATATATATATATATATATATATATTATATATATATATATATATATATATATATATATATAATATATATATATTATATATATATTATATATATATATATATATAATATATATATATATATATATATATATATATATATATATATAATTCCTTTAGTACTGACAAACTGGTCATTAAATATATTCTAAGCCGCGATGCTGACATTAAATTGTACGCACGTAATATGATACAATTCTCGTCAGAAGCAAGCAAATAAAACTCCCAGCCTGACAACGAGTTACGTCATCATTTACAGCAAATATACTGCTACAGAATATTTGGACAGCAGACGTTTAACACTTCTAAACAAGGCATCGCTGCCTGGTAGTTAGCTGTAGAGTTCGCGTGCTACTTGCAATGGTTCGTAGCGTTAGAATGCATAATCGCAGCGGCCCCAACAAGGTTTCGTCCCCGTAGACCCGCTTTTCTTTTCTTGGTATTTCTCATTTCCGGATATGGTGGTGATTTGAACTAAACGAAACTTGACTTTCAAAGCTTCCAAAAGTTTTTATTTTCAAATGCAATTTCAGTAGCAGTTGTACAGTGTCCTCACAGCATGCTTATGCTAGGCAGCTTACACATTACAGGCGGCCTCTCAGCAACAATTAAAGCAATATCGTGCATATCGTGTCTATTGTTCACGGGAGCCACTGAAAGAGGCTGTGTAAGATAGAGAGTGTTTGTGGGAGAGAGAGAGAGAGAGAGGAAAACGAGGAACACAGAGAGCGTGGGGAAGAGCGTTTTTCGATCTCCCCCCCTGGCTGCCAGAGTTGGCGATGACGTCCAACATTCCGCGGATGCTTATCCCGACGTGCGTTCACGCGTATTGACAACAAGCATTCCAGTGGAAACTTGTAACGACAGAACTCGTCTCAAAATGACCTTCCTCGCCTTCGAGCTAACCGAGCAGGGCGGTCTAGTGGCTAAGCCTTAGTTCGCTGCATTCGGCAGCTTGTGGGTTCAAAAACCTGGACCGGCCACTTTAAAATGAATAGTTCATCGCTTTCCTATGCAGATGACATTCATGCTAGTGCTAAACAAAAACAACAGAAAATATCGGTCAATACACATGTTTCAATACAACACATCGTGCATTACCATCCTTCAATAATTAAGAGATACAGAACACACATAGGTTGTGCAACCTATAGTGCAAACACGTAGCGTTCCAGGTTCGAATGTGACGGAAAAAGATGACTCAGCATTGTTGCTGCTACTGCTGTTGTTGTTGTTGTTGCTACTGCTGCTGTTGTTGTTGTTGTTGTTGCTACTGCCTCTGCTGTTTGTTGTTGTTGTTGTTGCTTGCTGCGTTCTTGTCGTCGTCATTGTCGTTGTCGTTGAGTTGGTTCGCTCATGTTGCACTCACTGAGTCAGTAGCGAATACGCAAATTGCTCTATGCGTTAGGCATTCGCTGACATAGACACAAATGCATCTTGTTCGCGTCGGAGCGCGTATGACATCGGAGCACAATTACAATCGAGTTCGTCATCGAAAGAACAACAGGAAGTCCGCAGAAACTGCAATATTAGTCGCAGTGGCATTCTTTTACCGCGCGTAGCGAGTGTTGTGTGTCGTTGTGTTATTGTCGTTGTTTTTTATTGTTGACGTTCTTGTTGTTGTGTTTGTTGTTGTTGTTGTTGACGTTCTTGTTGTTGTTGTCGTCATAGGCAAAATACTCTGCTTGCCTCTGTGCATCCCCAAGCCGTTGTGCGTTCAAGCGAGCGTCAAGCACAACCAGCCAAGCAGATGAACGAGCAGAGACATGCAAGCAGAGAATGCGGGTATCGTTTGTAAAACAGGGCGATAAACGTGTACACAGTCTACCGCCGATAGCTATAGTAAGCAGCAGCAAATAGTAAGAACAAACCACCAAAAAATCGCCACCTCTCGACACACACCTTTCGATCTCCGTGTATATGCGTGACTGTGCGTGTGCGGAGGAAAGAAATGCACGACCATGATGACAGCGGTCATGATAATCGTGGTGCTGGAATAGCTGGTGCTGCTGGATCTGCCTATATGTATAGCCGCGACGCGAGTCACTTGTGATGATGATCCGAGCCCATGCCGTGTGAATTAGTACTGCCGCGTGCTGATCCACCTCTGTGGCCTGTCGCATTATTCGTTCGTTCGCTCGTGCATCGCGCGCCAGCCCGGAGGAACGCGCTCCACTCGACCTGCTTGTAAATATTCGTCTCTCTTTTATACGCATACACATATATATATATATATATATATATATATATATATATATATATTGCTAGCATTTTTTGTTTCTTACATTTCTCTTCTAAGGCTAAGGTTTGATCCTCATTGACCTGCTGCTCTATGAGACAACACTCAAGCTAGAGAAGGTAAACCAGCAAAAGCAACAAGAAAAAGATGAAATGAACAACGGAACCCACTGTTTCGAAGCTCCCACTCGTGAACGCAATGCGACCTTCTCGTGGTCCGGAGGTTTGCCTTTTTTTCCCTGTCTCTCTCATATATATATATATATATATATATATATATATATATATATATATATATATATATATATATATATATATGCATACATACATACAACAACTCATTGGCACATTCGTTTCTACTATTCGGTTGATTGTAGGCCGCAACCTACACAGTATTGCCGCCAACAGCTCGTCGAGACTGTCGGAGCGCGACCAACAACAGTCATAACTGTCGTCAATACGTAGCGCTGCCCGCTTGTAAATGAACAGACGTAGTTCTGCGGCTAAGTCTATCATCTGCATTATCGGTGCGTCGTCTCCCTGCCGTGCCATTTTGTCGTCGTCGTCGTCGGTGGAAGAAGCTAATACTCGTTGTAATATGGACATCTACAAGGATAAATGAAGACTCTCCCTTTTATGAAAGCTCCCTTTCATGAATGACGCTATCATTTTTACAAACATACACACATATTTTTATTTAACATTTTTATACACACACGTAGTGTTTCTGGGTCCGGCGTGTATACCTCTCGATGAGGGTTGCTAATGGAAAGTCATCTCTTGTGGCGTCAACTAGAGAGTCATGTCTTGTGACGTTGCTAATGAATTATATATCCATATAGAAAATGTCCGAGAGGTTATGCTAACAGCACATTTAATGTTAAGCTAATGCATACAGGGTGTTCAAACGCAGTTTGGCCAGATTTAACAAAGTTGTAGATAAATTAAGTACTCTCAGGGTGGAAAAAGTGTCTTATTCAGGAATGAGAGAAATTATTATTTTTTGTTTTACTGATGTGCTTAGCAGGACGTCACTTTAGTGTCGTTACAAAAAAACAAGCTGTTTGCTGAAGAAGGTAATCATAAGGGTTTTTCAGACGCTATGTCAGTTTTTTGCTTGCGCGTTTAATGCTGTCAAATTTGACCATGACGCTCATCACAAATATTCATAAATATTTTAATTTTTAGGAATCGTGGTGGTACTAAATCGACAGTTTTATTAGTAAGCCGATGGTTCGTTTAACAATGATTATAACGCCGTGTTTCCCTCTCACGATGTCGGATCTGGCGATGTTCGATGTGATAAACGATGAATCACATCTGGGTTGCTACATGCTATTATATATATATATATATATATATATATATATATATATATATATATATATATAATAGCGATCTTGGTGTGCATTCTGGCGGGTCATATGCGGGGTTTCGTTGACCCACGGAGCATGTCATTAGAAATGCACTCTGCGTAACCAAAGTTCTATCCGTAACAAGCACACACGCGAGCAACTATGTCTGGGTTTCTTTTTCAGCAAAAACCAACGACGAACTATATTTCTACCTGCTTCAGCGAGGCTTTGCTGATTTTGATGCACGTGTTGATAAATAAGAATAGTTTTTGCACAAGAGAGAAAGCCGGAACGAGTTCCCTGCACTAGTGTCCTTTACAGATAAAGCTTCGTTTAGACTAACGAGACTTAGGGCTAACGAGAACCCGCGTATGACCCGCCCGCAGTGCACGCCAGGATTGCTGACCCGTGAATCATTGCGCTGACATGGTAAATAACTACTCGGTTTTCCGAAAGGTTTGATCTGAACAGGACCTTACAAGAACGGCTGCTAACCCAAAGCAAATCAATTGCGAAATAAATAAGTTCTTAAATGCTACATCACCAGGACGATGCGGTACGCGCTTACCGGAGACGCCACCTTCTGGGTTCGATGATTTGCCGAATCCAGCAATAAAGCACTTAGGCACACGCCTGCTGCTCTGTTGATGCTGTACCTCCATGTTCTTCGGCCTGCAGCAGGCCAGATCTCGAGCAGGCGCACTTTCTCTTGCTCCTCATACCGTAGCTTAATATTCATGAGACACCCTTTGTCAGGCTGTTCCTGTGTTGGTCGTAGACCATACGGCGCTTTGCAACAATATGGAGATCACGATGTAAAGCCTTGTCGCAAAAGCTCAGTCAGCCTTTCACGACATTATAGGTAAATGTTTTTTGTCTAAGTATCGCCACTTTAAGATCGGCGTCCTCAAGAGCGCTTATGTTCGAAGTAAAAATCGATAGTCTCAATCTTAGCAGCCTAGGCTCGCGCTGCTTGAGGGCAACCGCATTAAGGCGTCGGCATGTGTAGGCAAAAGGCTGGTGGCACAGCCCTGATCAGGAATTGACGCACAGAAGCCAGCCCTGGAAAATGCTTTCGAGTCGTAAGATTACCCTTTGCCTTCCTAAAGTCTCAGAATACATGACTGCGTAGTTTGGCACCGAAGGGCTAAAAAACCTAGACAGCTTGTTGGATCTAGCATGTTTCCTTAACGAGGGCGGATCCGATTCGATTGACGTAGTGGTGGTTAAGTGATACATGGCTTAAGGATTTTGACATTATTGCTCATTTAATGGAGTGCGTTGACTTTTAGCATGGCGAAGGTGGCATCTACGTGCTCCAGAATTGCAGAGTTTTGACTTCATTTGCGATGAGCAGTTTTGATCTCGATATATAATCAACACTCATTACATAAAAATAATACTGATCGTTAAGGCTACATCATCGGTATCTATTCGAGCAGTATAGTTTACTCTGCCGAACGAACCTCTGCTCATTATGTCTCAATTGCAGACAATACAGGGATCTGGATCGATCCTTCGTAACGCTTCTTGGTTAAAGGTCTTTGATGCAGCTGATGTCAACTCTGCATTCAAGATGTTCCGAGACGTTGCTCCCAGCCTCTATGAATCCTCTTTAGCGTTGTCCAAGACGACACTTTTAGATAGCCTGCCAAGGTCATTTTCCTTTTCTCCAGGACTCCTTGGGCTCCGACGCCATGCCAAATTATTGTATCGTTGTCACAGAACTGACTCTCTTGGGTTAAATGTACTTTAAAAGCGGGAAGCGTTGCCAACGTGCCATGCGGGCGACAAGAACTGCATTATATAAAGCTCGATTCGTAACGTTCAAAAGTGGCACGCGTCAGCTCTGGAACTTTTAGAATAGAATTGCGATATATATATATATATATATATATATATATATATATATATATATATATATATATATATATGTGTTCTGTGGATTCACCACATACACTGACTGTTGCTCCTAATCATTCCCTAACCAATCTGAGGAGCATCGCCGATGAACGATGTTTTGGCATTGTTATACCATCGATTCGGACACGTCGGTTGCTCCCTACGCCTCGAAGCCGATATAAGATCAACAAAAATCCCCAATTTAAACTAGATTGTGTGTCAGCCTTCCATGTACTGTAATTTTATTTATGAGATGTACGCTTTAAAAACAAAAAAGAATCACAGACAACAATGAGCCAGTTGGAGCTCTGGCGCTATGAACATGCCGGGGCGTTCACTACAGCTATCGGTTCCTCCTACCGCCCTAGACCCCTCAGATGCGGTTATTAATCTGTGGTTCTCTTCCGATACTTGGCACGCGTCACGTAAATGTCCATTTTGTGAAGTTCACTCTACAAAAAAAGGACTAAGCTATACAGTCAAGCTACCGTCCAAGATCCCTGATCGATTATGGCTCCAAGGTATTTGAGAAGAATGTATTGACTGGGTTTGATCAACACCTTGAGTCTATTAACTACCTGTCAGCTGGCCTTCGGCGCAGTTGAGCGAATAAACCCGTACTTGCGCATTTATGACAATTTCCTATCAGATTTAGTCGAAGCGTTCAAAACCTGTCTGGAATTTTTCTTGACGCTGCTGCCGGTTTTAATTGTCTTAATCATTCGTGTTTTCATATAGATGCTTCAAACACACTCGAGGGCACCTATCCTCTTGAAACCACACTATAGAAGTTGAAGTGGAATTAGCTCAATGGAATGACCGGCATGTTAGACCGGCATGTTAGAATGACCGGCAGACGGTAAGCTAAAATGACAAGTTGGAGCCAGAACGATCTGCAGATTCAACAACACTTCCGATGCTCATGAATGCTACGCTTGTTCTATATATTCATATATGGATATAAGCACCGTAATATATACATAAATGTATGTATATAGGCATCTGTTGTTGTCCAATTTCCTCCGTCGCCGCTACTGAAATCGCAGAACACCCGCACGATCTGTCGCATCAAGAACATAAAAGTATCCTTGAAACGTCTGTCATACTAACGAGTACGTATATAGACCATTCACGGTCTAGCCTGGCTCGAGAAAAACCAGTGGTTATGAGTTTGTGATTGTTAACCTCTGCATTCAAAAGTTTCCGGTTATCGAGAGGCTGTCAGCCGCTTCTTTTTCTGCGAAATGCTAATTTGGATCTTAATGGCTTGGCACAGAAAACTGACTCGGCTCCCTGAAGAATTGGTTGCGCACTTAAGTTGCAGCTCGCCCAAATTCGGCCAAAAACGACATACGGAATCGAGACTCCACCGATTTTTGATCTTGAGCTTGGATTAAAGTACGACATTCCGTCGTCGGACAAAGAAGTTAAGCATTTGCATTTTGTGCCAAGCAGCCGACGCAGAGCTGTGAAGTTCGCTAGAGCAATGAGCTAACTCACTGTGCGTAATAGCGTTAATAGCCGAATATGTCAGCGCCACAACCTGGAAATGCCCACCAACATAAGAAGCACTGTTGTCCGACTTCCAGCGATATCTTGTTGTTGTTACGTATACGAGCAAGTCGAGTGTGGAAGAGACTCTCTCACACTTGCACCTGTGTGCAGTCTGGAAGTAATGGTAGTGGTAATTAATAACCGCACACTATTGTTGGGGCAACTTCACTAATGGCCAAACGATCGCTACGCCGGAAACAATACGACGACAGTAATGCAGGCGACAGAAATTCGAGGCGACAGCCTGCCGTAAAAGGGTGTTGTACTGAGAAAAAGGGTCCTGCTAAGCGACGAAGCAAAAGGAGCTGTTGTTACACAAATGAGCACAGAGAAAGAGAGAGCTAGATGCGATCTTCCACCACATGTATTCGCATATGCGTATGAGCGCACGCCTATAGTGTTCGGTTGTGTGCGTTTCTCTTCTCCGCTCGGATTCGCATGCGCTCTCTCTCCCTATATATATATATATATATATATATATACATAGTTGTTGCTCTGTAGCAACCCCGTGTGTGCTGAGAGCTGCTGGCGGCGCGCAGACGGCCAGACCATTACTAAATACGAATGAACCGCCGAAGGACAAGCGAGCATGAGTTGGAAAGCAAAGCAAGATCTATATATTCATATATTCGTACATACGTTAATGTGTGCACTCGTATGGAGACGACACAGAAAGGCACACTGAGTGGCGAAGAAAGGGAAAATCATCGTCGAAAGCGAACGCATCAACAACAAAAAAACGTCTATAGTCCGAGAAAGCTACTAGAAGACTAGAAGAATGCCAAGACCAAGCCCCGGGCGGAGGGACGAACGTACGACTGAGCTCCGCGCGCGCGACTCTAAGGAGGCTAGATCACGGTTGTGGGCTAAGCAGAGGGGAAGGTCGCTGGAAGGGGTGGGGGTTTGAAGGGGGTAGACAAACCCAAGGGATGACGGTCGAGAGGGGAGCCAGAGGCGGCACGGGGAAGAGGGAGAAAAGTGCGAATAGAGGAGGCGGGGGGGGGAGGGTTCGGGTTCGGGCTCTTCATAGTTGTCGCCAATAGGCGCAACTATCAGCACTCCGCAGCAGCGCACAGCCAGAGAGACGCTACGACCTCTAAGCTATGCGAAGGAGATTGTGCGTGCGCCCTTATCATGTGTTGACTGATCACCGTAACTTCTGCTCAAACGGCAGCTGGCGGCCTCGTCGTTGTTGCGGATGCTTCTGCCTGGCTCCGTGGCAACAGGAGTGATTTCTTAGACGTTGTTGTCGTTTGTTGTTGTTGTTGCTGTTGTTGTTGTTGTTAGTCGTGCAGCTAGTATCCTCCACAACTAGGCCAGAGGGAAACGAATATACGAGGGGAAATGTAGGCGTGCCAAAACTCACTGCCTTCTCCAGTTGCGCACGCCCTAGTTACAAATAAGGGAAAGACAAACAAATCATACCGATCTCGATCGAGAAGTGGAAGCGTCATAAAACAACACAGAAGGTAACACAGGGAAACGACAGCGAAGGTTAATGACGAAAACCAGAATACAAGGGTGTTCCAGGAATGCAGGAAGAATCGTATCCTTGACACACGATTGATTCCCTATTGTACGAGATCAAAGTGAGAAACAAATACGGACTGTGATGATGAAGCGATATGCTTTTCAGTCTGTCACTAATTTTTCTTTTGCCGCCCTGTTAGTCTTTCTCTCTCTAATGGTTTCTTTTTTTGCAAATGTGACGGTCTCTTGGCTGACCGTCAAAGCCAGGCGTCCACGCGTCTTGTGCGTCACGCGTCAGAACTATGTTCGTTCTGTGGTTGTTGAGCACCGGGCCACGCTTTTTGCCGAGCCATCTCTATCTCTCTTTATCGTCCCCTCTTTATTTCTCTCTCTTTTATCGTGTTGTCTTAGGAAAACATTGTAGAGGGAATAGCGTACCCCGGCGCCACATCTAGCGATATCGCCTTGCCACGATAGCAGCTGTTCCGTATGATTACGATATCTGTTATGATCGAGACAGAACCGCGAACCATCTGCCGCATTGCCCGTACGAGGGGGGACGATATTTTTGCGTTCGTTAAAAACTCTCCTCTTCACGATCGGTAAACCGTTAGTTCAGCAAATCAGTGTGCAGCGGGAAATCCTGAGATATTAAAAATAAAAAATAAAAAAAAAGAACCCAGAAAGTGTCAGCTAAGATCGTTATCATTTTGTGTGCGTGTGTCAGTGCGCGTTGAGATTATGCGGTGACTGATCGCACTGAACTAAACGGCGAGCAACCGGTGGGTAACATAATCGGTTAGTAACGCCTATTAGGATAATAATTACGGCTGGCAAACTATATATATATATATATATATATGGTGTCTCCGCTTTTAAGCAGCTTTACTCTATTGCCTCGCTTATATATATATATATATATATAATATATATATTAAAATCTCTGAAAACCAAATGTGAACTCTGCGGGTGTATAAGTAATACATTCGAAAAAAATAATATAAACGAGTTCTAAGCAATTGTACTAGTCTTTAACTCAAATGCACTATATACTCGTGTATCTACGGTATCGCTTCTACAACACATTGTGGCAAAGTTGATGTGTGAAAGTCTTCTAAGTGTGTCTCTTATCTATATACAGGGTGTTCCTATTTGTGTGGCCAAAACGCTAGGGTATGGTCAAACTCGGTGAGAAATCATTTTTGCCAATGGGTGGAAGCCGGGAAAACGTTTTGTTTAGGAGTGAGGATGAAATTTATAAAAGCAGTTATTCAGACTTTTTTCTTCTACATAGTTGTGCAAAATCTACGTTTGCGGGAGAACCAGTCAACGCACAAAGGAACCGATCATACCGATGTGTTTGCGGAAATTCTGCACAATAAGTATACGTTACTAGCTTGCGTAGCAAAAAGCGAATAGCCAGATTAAGGAAAGTCATAAAAGTCGAAATGTTACGTTAACGCTTTTTTGTTGCAACTCGTGATTTTTTCCATTACGACCAAAAATGCACGTCCAAAGACTACTCTCAGGCAATAGCAGATTTAATGCCCATCATTTTGTATCAAGGTGATGGTGCTGCGTTACGTAGTTGTCAGTCACTAGCTTTTTCGACAGTCATAGTTGTTATGTTTTCGTGCAAGTTTTCACGTCAGAACCGTAAAAATTTGCCAACGTTTCCGCTCCCTCCTTCCACTAGGAAAATGTATTCTCTTGTTGAGTTCTACCAAACCTCAAAATATGTACCTACTTTCTCATACGCCCTATGGAAATGCATGCCTTCGCTTTCGATATGGCTATCGAAAAAGCTTAGTTACTTGGCAACTACGTAACGCAGCCCATCTCTTTGGTACGAATGCAGTGGGCATTAAATTTGCTATTGCCTGAGAGTAGTCTTTGAACGTACATTTTCGGTCGTAATGGAAAAATTACGATGTTGCACAAAAAGCGTTAACGTAACATTTTGACTTTTTATGACTTTCCTTAATCTGGCTATTCGCTTTTTGCTACGCAAGCTAGTAATGTATACTTTATTGTGCAGAATTTTCCGCCGGTATGATCGGTTCCTTTGTGCGTTGACTGGTTCTCCCGCAAACGTAGATTTTGCACAACTATGAGAAGAAAAAAGGCTGAATAACTGCTTTTATACATTTCATCCTCACTCCTAAACAAAACGTTTTCCCGGCTTCCACCCATTGGCAAAAATGATTTTCTCACCGAGTTTGACCATACCCTAGCGTTTTGGCCACACAAATAGGACACCCTGTATATACATGTCAAAATATTGGAATTTTTCCTAACACTTTAGGGTGACCTGGTCTGGTCACCTGGGTAACAAGGTGTCCACGACAACGAATCATTTTTGTTGTGCAGCTCCGCGGAACATATCATTTCAATTGACATCGCGTACTTATACATCCATTGTGAGGCTCGTGGAAACCATTGACCTGACACAGAGATTGCCCGTGTGCTGCAAAACGCTGCTATCAGATGCTTTCCATTTTTTGGTTAGAGGTCTACAACCGATCTACAACGTTTACGTTCTCAAATCCCAGTCATCGTAATGGTGATTCCCAAAAAGGTAAACTTGTTGTCAATTGAATTAGGTTTCTCTGTAATTCTAGTATATCTCTATTGCATAATCGATCGTCTCTTCGGAATTAAACCACCACTGTTTACTTCCCAGTTTATGATTGACCTCTGTTTATCCATATGGCTACACACTCCATTCCACCATTGCCCATCTAACTCTGTATAGGCATTCCACAAAAGTAAAGGCCTAAAACTGTTATAAACAAGTGCTGCTTCTTAAATTGTTACCAAAAATGCTCAAATTTATTTCAGAGCTCTTTCCCTCGCTAGCTCCACAATCGTGCATAGGAAACGCTGCCTTTAAATAAAC
>QVRM01005950.1:0-33565 GCA_003439945.1 Dermanyssus gallinae | reverse complement strand
CCAAATACTATTTTGATTAAAAATACTACTACTAGTTATACTATTCTAGAGCAACTAAGCACCGGTATCAATCATTAACTACTAGAGTGTTAATTTACACAACGTGTTGCCCTGGCCTGTCTTTGTCCAGTTCATTCTGAGAGAAGCTATTTTATTAGCCGCACCTAATGTATCGTATTGGAAACGCCATTGAACCCCGGGCAAAGCGCATTTTGTTTGCCATGACAAGATATCACGGATATCGGACCTAAGTCATCGTCATACAAATATATGCGCGTACACATTGCATATATACACAGACTATCTATCATATACTGAAGAGATTATCTATCTAACCTGACCTTGCAAAAGCTCTTCGTCATTCATGCGTTTAGTGATACAGCAGCACGCGTGGTATCAGAGTCCGTACACCATCCAGGACACATTAACCTTGCCCGGTTATCGACTTTAACGTGTTTTTGGCGCGTACTACACGTCACGACGGCCATGACGCGTTGATTATGGCCAAGCGGCGATACATGTGATGACAGCGTGCCGGAACGCATCCCGCCGGCAGATGGTCCTGTCATTAGGTATTCTACGACGTTTCCAGTGAAGCGCGAGTCCCTTGTTGTGTTGGTGCGTATCGCTCGCTTTACGACGACCTAACACAGCACTCAACGGCAACAACTAGCTGTAACAGTATCTTCTCGGCATAGAAGCTCGTTTTCGTAGTAGCTGCAAGGCTGGAGAAGCAGGAACGAACAAACTTTTCCTAAGGGTCCTGTCTTCTGCCGGCAGCGCTAAAAAGCTAACTCGTTGTTTCACTTACGCACGTCGTGCCCTACTGTTTACTGCGAGAGGCGACCTTGAGTGCGCTGACGAGCAGGGTGTGAGAGCTAAAAGTAGCGTAACGAAAACCGCTACGCTATGCTATATCTGAGGGCCGCAGGCGCCAAATTGTAATCGAAGGCAGCCTGATCGATGATAACCGACCACGAAAGCTTAGCGGATGGTTGCCTGGGATTTTAACCTCCACACGTACCATACAGGCGCGCTTTATGCTGTTCAGCTACTCTAAGCTTGAGTGCGCTTCGCTTACCTCTTGTGCAACTTGCCTATACGACTATATTATGGCTTTTTGCAACCAGTTTAGGTCTCACCGGTTTTAAACAACAAGTTGCCAACAAACCAAATTAAAATTAAAATATTCGAAAATAGCACGAACCGAGAATGTTTGGAGAAAAAAAACATAAAAGCCATGTTTCAGCAACCAGGAAACGCAAAGCGCCCTGAACCGTAATACCTGTAAATGGTGATGAACTACATCATTTTAAACACAACAAAACCTGACGATAGGCTAGAAGCAGGATCTGCAAGTGTGCACGTCAGGGCGGAAGGTATTATGCACGTGTACTCGAGCGTTCATTATGCTTCATAATTTCTAGGCCGCAAAAATTGAATATATAATTTCGTATAAACATATATTTTAGTGCTCTCTTATATATATATATATATATATATATATATATATCTTAGAGAACGCTAAAAATATATTTCTCTCTCTCTCCCTATATATATGTATATATATATATATATATATATATATATATATAAATAAAGAGAGAGAGCAAGGGGGGAGCCAAGTTAGTACTCTTACCGAGCCCGTTGATATTTGTCTACAGAGAAGAATAGGGGCGCCATAGCCGAGCCTAAAAGGCGCACAGCAGTTTTGTTGGCGGCCGGCTGCAGGGCGTTGCCTGGTCGCGGTAGCTAACGTACGTCGTGTCGTGCCATGGAAGCGCCATAGACAGGACTACTCCAGACGAGAACCCGGAGAGAGATAGGAGCGGCTCTGAGTCATCGTGATTCCACCATCGTCGTCGTGGTCGTCGTCGTCGTTGTCAGTGGGTCGTCACCGAGGGCCGGCCACGTCCTTGGCGGGCTCGTTAAGTTTGGCCACACCAATTCCCTCACCCGTTGCGTTAGGTCCTCCCTCGTCTGATCTCTCTGTGCGGCGCCGGCCTCGGCCACGACAGCCAGCATCTCCTCCCGGCCGCGGCCTCGAAGTCGGCGGGGAAAACTTCTCCACGGCCGTCTGCTAAGTTTTCCTGGGACTGGAGGAGCCGCTGTCTTCTGCTGCTGATGCTCCACTTCAGATACCGTTACTACTCGCTCGCTCGAAGAGCCGTTGGGCTCCTTCTCCATACGTACGGTATGTGGCGGTGGGCCTTTATCAGCGCTGCCTATCTCTGCACAAAGAGCGAGTAGACTTCATGCAGTAGGCGCCCGATGTCTGTCCCGTTGGCGTCCCGGTTCTCGGGGCGCGCCCCGAAATGCCCGCCAGGACACAGGCCAGGCGCCTTTCATCGGCCACTGTGCACATCAAGTATTAGAGTCCAGCCTGCCCTTGTCAACAAAACGGATAAGATGGACAAAACTCCTTCTAACAATACTGTGGAATGGAGTCTTTGCGGCTATAATGGCTGGCGTGCGGTGATGATGGATGCGCAGGTGTTGACGATGAACCCATTCCTTCCTACATGGCTTGCCTGAGCGCTGTGGAAACGACGGTGCAGCATACGCACAGCTCTACATCAACCAACCGTAAAAGATAATACCCCCTTTACTTTATAGTCATGTCGGCTTTTCTAGCTTTTACGAGTGCATCTCTTCAAGCACGTATTAAATATTTTAATCGAAAACAACAAAAACAACAATAAGGACGAAAGGGTTAGTATATGATCCATATCGTGCGTTCAGCGCAACCGCACATTTAGCTGTGTTGCGCAAAAGCGACGGCAAATTATTTATATAAAAAGGGTGTTTGGAAAAGTTTTTCATCGTAGTACGGAATTGTAGAGCTTGTTAAAGCAAATATTTTTTCCAATGGAACATGGTCTCTGAGAAGTCTTGTTTCGGAGTGAGAGTGAAATAACTACAATTTATGACACTGGTGTTTTTGCCCGACATAGGAGCACAAAATGTGCTGTTGCGAGACCACCAGTCCTCCTACACAGAAACTACCTCCTATACAGCATACTGTCGTCTTCGTGAGGAAATTCTGCTTCTTCCAAAGAACATATAAGGCCAGTCGGAAGATGCGGCATGGTCGCTTAGAAGAGAACTCGCAAAAAATGAAGTTGTTTATCAGCTTTCACACCAAATACCTCAAAATCATTACTCTACGACCACTCACATCGCTTAAAACTAACACATTCGGGCAAATGCGCATTTCATGATGATCATTTTGGTATCAAACTTATGGCAACGCGAGCTGTGGTTGCGGAGTAATTACGATTTTTGGCCAGATGTCGAGATTGAGTACAGGCAAAAATGACTTTGTTCCAGAAAGATTTGACTAGTGATATATGGAGTTTTAGAGTTCGTTAAAGGAAATCTTTCTTCCAATGGAACATGGTTTCTGAAAAGTCTTGTGTTGGAGTGAGAGTGAAATTACTACAATTTGTGTCACTGGTGTTTTTGCCCGACATAAGAGGAAAAAATGTGCAATTACGAGACAAACGGTCCTCCTATACAGAGACTAAGCACAAGTATTCGCGAAAAAAAATCTTCTTTTGAAATTTTACTACTACTGAAGAACATATAATATTGCCTAGAAGATGCGACACAATCGTTTAGAAAATATTCAACACGAAATTAAGTACTTTTTTAGCCTTCGCGTTCAATATCTCAAAAACATAACCAACAATCAATCACAGCACTTTTCTTAGCAGAAAAAATATAGAAATAAGCATATCACTCACCAAATCAATAGGCAAAATTAAAAGAAAAACCGTCATATACAACTTGACGTTCGCTTAATCTTCGGAACATGGTAACAAGACGCATTTTTCTGACTTGATCATCACAAATGATGAAGAGATAGTTGCCTATAATAGTCAATCTATAACGAGGTTAATTATAAAGTACGTGCATATGTATTTTAAATGCATTTACGTACAATACCGAATACAGCGCTCTACATCATTAGTTTACGAACTACATGGAAAAGTGGTACTATAATACGTGAATATTAAGATTCATAGGCATTCTGACATAGACAAATATATTGTTTTGTTTTTCAAGGTTTTTTTGGTGATCCAAACTGCCATCTTTTGGTACCTATATACTATGAAATAGATACTATGTATATTAAATAAAGTGTCTTCTTATTTGTGTTTGAATAAAATTGTGTATTTTAAATTAAGAAAAAATATTTATTTTTCCTTTCTTTTGCGCAAATCGAGCACCCAGAAAATTGCATTACGTTAAACGACTCTTACAATTGTAATTGCGAGATAGAAATATTATATATATATATATTATATATATATATATATATATATATATATATATATATATATATATATATATATATATTTATATATATATATATAAATACCTTGCGAATACAAGACTTCTTTGCAAGCGCTTGGGAACCTCCATTGAGACCGCTACACAAGAGACCGATTACTGGTCTCAACAACTACACAACACATTCGATGGGGCACATTTTAAAAAAGCACACGAAACGCCCTTTGTACATTACTAGATTAAGGGTATGCCCTACCTATCTGATAACGAGTATTTACCCTATTAAGGGCTACAACATACGTTGTAGGCACGGGTGTCATGCGCCTGAGACGTTGGCTCATGTCGCTCAGATGTGCGATACAACACACAAACAAACTATAAAGAGACATGACGATGTCTGTGATTGCGTGGCGCGTCTTCTCCGCGAGAGGGGGTCATGAGGTGGTTCGTGAGCGAGTATTCCATCGACCGGGCGCACCGGGTCTAAAGCACGACCTCGTAATACCAACTCCTACAGAGGTCTGGGGTTTAGACGCCGAGGTTTGCGGCCCGAACCGGGACCTGGCAAAAGCGCGGCAGGACAAAATCACCAAATATGACGTCTAGTTCCTAAGAGCGGCGCTCCCCGACCCGCAAAAACCTCGCAGCTATTTTATATATATAATATATATATATATATGTATATATATGTATGCATATATATATATATATATATATATATATATATATATATATATATATATATATGTATGTATAATATATATATATATATATATATATATATATATATATGTTCTGTGGAGATTCGTCATTGTACAATACCCTCACATTAAATTGGTATTGCCAATGCTGGCAAGTCTAATTAAAGCAGTGTACCTCCCTCATTTATTCAGCCTATCGACCCTAACCACAATCGGTCTAGCGACAGTGTGTAGCAACAGAAACAACATCAACAAAAACAGCAGCACCATCATTAGATAAAGAGGTAGCGTTCGTCATCCGAAACCAAGTTCTAGTTATCATCTCGGTTGTTGTTGTTGTTGTTGTTGTTGTTGTTGTTGTTGTTGTCTGAGTTCAACCGGCATAACAACAACTACTACTTTGACTACGAGTTCTATTACCACTATGATGCAACTGCTGCTGCTGCTACTGCCGCTGATATGCCTCCTGCGTACCTGGGTTGGGCCCCTGGGGTGGGCCGTTGTCACCACACCGGTCGCTGTTATTCTGCGCCCGCGGAGGGAAGACCCACTCCCCCGTCGAGTGTGGCCTGGTCGATGGCGTCGGACAAGGGCAGCATATCTATCTATCTATCTATCTATCTATCTGTGTATATATATATATATATATGCTCATATGTATGAAGAGCTGAGCGGGCGGAGGGTGAGGTAGAGGCAATAGCAACGGGGGCCCTGGAGATTAGGGGCTGATGGCGAAGCTCGCCGACTCACTTGCGCGCCAAGAGGGCTGTGTGTTCGTCGTTTCCTGTCATCGTCGTTATCATCGTCGTCGTCATCATCGTCGTCGTCGTCGTCGGCCATGCTGACCATGCATCATGCCAGCCGGGCCATGCGGAGCGCAGGCTCCACAAACTCTCACCGCCGCCGATCTAACCAATAAACCCAGCACAAACGACGGCCAGTCGTTCGGCAGTCCGTGACCTCACCCCGGTCGGTCCGCCGGTCGGTCAACGTCGCTAAGCGAACCGTCTCGTCCGAAGCTCACTCCGAGTCCATGATGATGCATTTATACGATCGACAGCCGAATTTCGGGCGCCGTACGCTTGACCCGTCTGTGATGATCGGGCCCCTGCATGGGTCCCCTTGATCCTGCCCATAATTTGTTTGCAAGTCCAAACCATATACCTACTAGACTTTCTTTCGCGTGTGTGTGTGTTTGTACGTCTCTATACTTGTAATGATAGACGCTGAATGTCAGCTACTTTCAGCTAAACTAGCTAGGCCGATTGAGGCAGATAGCAGATGCAGGGGCTATGTACTTTGTCTTGAACAACAACGTTCCACGAATAAGACAAGCAACTGCTAATAAAGGGCATTAAAATGGCAATGCACTAGCGCGTGAGCGCAGTTTGCAGACGGCACAAACGTAATTACGCCATATATATATATATATATATATATATATATATATATAATATGCTCCGTGTCGATCCGAGTCTTGAAGCTGACGAGCATATAGCGTGGCATGACCACTGCAAGAGCTTCAAGGACAGGTCCAATGTCCTACTGACGTCAGAGTGTCGTGGTTTGCTTTAAGAATGTCGATATAATTTTGCATAGTGTCATCCGTCGCTGATAGCCGCTCTTCCTTAAGGGTCTGAGTGGAGCTACTGTAGCGCAAACGATTCTCACGCTCTCAAGCAATGCCTATTATTTCCAGAGTTCTGTCAGTTATTTTACACTGGTCGACCAGCAACCAGAACAGCAATGGCCAGATTGTGGACAGTGTGTATATTGCCAATACTTTACAATATTTATGCATTTAATCCGTATAAATTTCTATAACTTCTACGCTAATATGTTAAGGACAAAAAGTTAATAATATGTGTGATCACGTAACCGTATCATAAAGCTGACTCCTAACTAAAACAAATAGTTTCGTATACCTATGCGACGTGGTTTTGTATAGCAATACGCCCGCTACCGAGCAGTCAGTTTACTCAAAATAACAAGTTTAGTCGTAAAACTCATTATCACGGTCCATTTAAGGTCCAGTTAGTGACTCATTACCTTCGACGGCTAGCATTGAACCTAGTGGGTGGGACACTTGAACAATGCGTACTCACCACCATGTATTAATAGTAAACAGGTGCTGAAAGGAGATCTTTTTACTAGGGTGCTCTGTTTCACGGCATGGCTATTCGATTGGCTTGATATTTTGTCCGTGACTAGATTTCAACTGTCCCTAATGCATTGAGTTTAGAAGGCCGCATAAAGTTTCCGTTCGTATGTTGTTGTTGTACTGAAAATGAAAAGCGCATAAATAATCTCAATTTATCCTAAGACAACGATTTCTACAGTCCTATAGAAACCGTTTATCAGCCGTTATTGTTATTCACATATGAAGCGAACATATAACGCCTCAAAACTGGCAAGCAATAATAGGAATACTACAGTGCCATGTTTTGAGGACAACCCCCCATAACCATACCCGGAACCGGAATGACTGCACACGGACGAAATTGAGAGAAAAAGAGAAAGGGCTATACGCTAAGGCATACGTGCAGTCAAACAAGAATCACGTCAGGAGCAGAAGGTTAGCCTTCTTCCCAATCAAAACAAACAGGCGCAATATTGCCCTGGCACAGCTGAGTCCTCTCACAAAGGGAAAGATTTAGCACCGCATTGGTCACTTAGCTAAGGCACAATCGCGCAAGAAATGTGACTCAGTTACGAGTCTCAATCGATAATTGTCTGGGGGACACACTGCGGTTAGGGGAAGGATTGCGCGGTGGCCCGCGCCCCCTCCGCGCTACACAGAGCATAATGCGACACCGTACAGCCAACGCATACCTGATAATCCTACACAGTATACGACCTACGAACGTCTCTGGATGGGGTGGGACATCCATTCATCCATGCACATACCTACTACAGACAAACGTACCTGCTATCGCGGTAGCAGTTCCTGCAGCCCGCGAGACCCGCTGCTGACTCGGGCAACGAACGGGCTGATTGTGCTGGGCGGATCGCAACGATCGGTCGTTGGCCTCAATACTGCCAGTGCAGCTCGTCACTAGCTCATCACACTTGTTTACTGCTGTTTGCTGTGACACCTCAAAGGGCCGAGCACCGAAAAGAACAACAGCCAACGACAGGCAGATCCTGCCGTCAGAACGTCACAATCGTCACTCTATCGTCGCTGCACGACGACCGTCAACACTACACAGCGCAGCGCAGCGCTCGTCAGACCGTCCGAACCGTTCGCTGCAAGACAACGTCAACACTGCACAACACAACGCACAGCACCGCACCGCACTGCACTGTAATGTATTGTTGCATTTGTAACACAATACTCGGTAGGTCGGAGCGGGCACCTCCAATACTGGCCGCCAACCACCATTACCACAAGCAACACGGCCACCACACCTTCAGCACCACCACAATCACCACCACCACCACCACCAGCACAGTTCAAGCGCACAGGCCGACCAAAAGAACACTACGAGAGGGGTGCGGCCTCGAGTGGGCCAGGAGAGTGGGCAGCTCTCAGGCTGAGTAACAGGACATGCAGACAGACGGACGGACAGACAGACAGACAGAGCGACCGACATACACCCATAGGCTCTGCATGGGGGTGGGCCAGACGGTGGCTGCAGAATAGGGAGCGAGCGGGGGCTGTAGAGGGCGCCACCATCGAGTAGGACCAGCCGCAGCGGCGGCAGCAGCAGCAGCAGGAACAACAGCAAGACCAGGAACACATTCCCCTGTCCTTCTCGGTCCTATCGCCCGCCAAAGGCCGCCGCTACCGCCACAAGCTTGTGACGGGCTTGCATACTGCCCAGTGGGAGTGAACCGTCCAGGAACCGTCGAATGGAGAGCGCAAGAAGCAGGCCTTCGATCGATCAGACGGATGGCCTTGCCAGAGGGCGCTTCGCCTTTGCTTACCTTGCAGGCCCTCGGTACATACAGTAGTCACACATTTGGTTTGCTTTACGCTCATATCCAGCCACAGCAGTATACACACACACACTTGTAGCGCCGTTCACTCACGTCGCATCGTCAGCTGTCGTAGATAGATGCACAAATATACACACACACTGCACTGAACGGACGAATGCAACGATAATATTAGGCATTGCACGTAATCATACGGCGGACAAAAAGCACCATGTACTAGACAGCCATCCTACAACCAGTCAGCTATCCTACAATCATTGTGTACTACCTAGTACTAGCTGAAAGTACATGCTGTTTCCGCGGTGTGATGTTGGTATCATATGTAAAGAGAAAGATGATTGTCAGTAACAACAAAAAATAAAGGCTCAATTGCGGTAAACCCCTCATACCGCTGATGACATTTCATCGAGGTCTAACTCTGGTTGAGGACAGCACAGTCACCAACACTTTAACGTCGTCAATGCTAGATGGATGTGCAATCCAACCAGGTTATGCACTTCGAGAAGCCGAACTATCGAATATGCAACCACTGCTCTTATCCTCTGCCGTCGAAACACCAGGGGGCACCAACAAACTACTTAATATGTTTGGGAAGCCCTGAACCACAACTACTGAACATGTGGGGAAAACCGAGCAAGATGGCTTAGTGGCGGAAGTCTCAGCCTTGCATTCGAGAGACCTGGGTTCAAGACCCAGACCGGCCACTCTTAAATTGGTTTGCATGGTTTCCAATTTAGACAAGGTAAATGCCGGAGTGGATTACAAATCAGCCATAACAAGAAAGAAACCGTACACGGGTATTAGCCTTACCGAAAAACTTACTTAAAAAAAGCCCTTTACAAGAGGGACCTTCTTGTCGATTCTCAATTGACCTTAATCGAGACAATGCAACGGATGTCCTTGGAACGATGCGCGACGCATCCAAGCCGGACCTTCAAATCCCGCAATTTGATCCGAGCAAGGAATAGCTTCGGACGACAACATTTATTCAACGTTAGTCATAAATAAGCTAAAACGATTGCGGATTTGTATATATACGAGTTAATTGACTGTCATTACAATCATGTCAGAAAGAGTGTTACAGGAAAACAACATTCATGGAACTAAAAATAACATTATGGTTTGTTTACAAATGCTTCAAGTTGACACCTTAACGCTGAGCAGCGCTTCACAAACGCCATATGTTAGATATCAAGGTGATGCCGTTTACTGCCACACAGTCTATCCCACCGCCTATTGTATACTACACCAAACTCATTGTACAACACACCAGCTTAAGTGACAATAAAAGCGCCTTTTATACTTATGGTAGTTGCTTTTATGGAACTTAATCGGCCCGCGCTGCGTGGTGGTAGAGAGAGGACGAGTTGCAACGAAGGTTAGACATGTTCCACGATGAATGAAGCAAACGCTGTTAGGTCTGCTCGATGAGTGCTACGAACATATTTGAGTAGCCGCATCGAGTACACTACAAATTGACGCAGTCGGTGAAATCGAGGATGGCGATCGCACAGAACAGGGCACGAGGCCCGTGGAACAGAGGCTGGATACAGGAGGCTAACACGAACGCCAACTTCGTGGAGAAGACGGTAACCGGAATTAGTCCACTGGCAAGCTGAGCGGGTCAGAGATGCCGTGACGGGCATGGAGCAGGCCCGCCCTGCTTCGGGACCTGCGCTAATTATGGGTACCAGGACCACGTGGACGAGGACAGGAAGTGTTCGTCGGCGCGTGAGAGGCGGTCCCAACAACGGCGCCGAATAGGTCACTCGCGAACATACGCCATCGCAGCGGGCTCGACACGCTCGTCGAGATCGGGTATGTCGCATCGAACAGGCTGAAGGAAGGACATCGAAAACGACAATTGGAGGAATAAGGCGACATGAAGCGATATAGGATTTCATGACAACGGCGCTATAAATATGCTCGTATATGTAACGACTTATCAATACTTGACATGCACCTCTGGAGAAACGGAAGAAACGGAAAAAAGTTTCTGGCAGCATTACTGGGAACTAATAGGAACGGGTTAGTACCGACATACATGGCTACTAAGACTAAGAAGCAAGTTGAACAGTTTCAATTACTGTAACGAAACGTTCAAACGCCACCTTCGCCGTGCGGGCTATTCATTTGCCGGTTTTTCCTGCAGAGATGGTGCGACTTCTACTGCATGCATGTAGCATGCAGTAGAAGTCTACTAGAGCATAAGTCATTGTACTACATTTATCGCAGAAGGGGTAAAGCAAATAAAACACTAGAGAAACAGCCTTATACTCGAAGTGTACATTTTACTAAATTTGAGTGATCTAAACAAAATTAATTTAATCAACAAAATTGAAAATTAAGTACAAGATCTTGCAACAATTTCCGTCGCCTTACTTCAGTATGTAGCCAACCAGTCATTTTTTCCTAATACAGCTGTCGAATAATAAATGCCATTGGAAAGTCTCTGTGGAAGGAAGAGCTTAGCGCCCTTTTCTGGCCGCGACTAACGGGGCTAGGAACGAATCGCCTGGCCGACTTTCGTTATTGCGTACCAATTCCTGGAGCTGAAGAAGTTAAGAATCCCAGGAAAACGACTGTTGACGGCTGAATATCTGAAGTTGTGGCACTCCGTATGCAGAAATGATCATGGTGATCTTTGGTCCCGACAGGGCCTCCACAGTTTTCGGAGTAATACCATACAGTCCCGAGCCTAAACTGTGTGTGGAGGAATCCGGGATTTAGTGGGTGAATCTCCCACGCTAGGTGCCGGTAGCTGCCCGGTACAACGGTGCATAAGGCGTTTTACGAAGCCTCCCAAAAAAATTAAGCCTCGCCAATTCCTGTTTTTAAGCTGGGCCTACAATGTCCATGTGCGGAGCTGGCGTCGTCTAGGAGAACGTTTACAACCCCACGGTGGGGATCGGCTTTCCTCTTAGACTCCTGTCAACTACTGTTTTTAGATTCTGGCTCTTTGGGTATTTTCCCAGTAGATCCCAGTTGCCAGCTTCGAGCAAAGTGTTTGGCGCTTTGCAGACAAGTGATTCCAAGCGCGTCCTCGGGGAGGAAGCGATGGACCAACCTGGTCACTCCGTGCGTGAAGGGAATATTCGCAGGGCGTGCGCTGCCCGTTCGGGATTCCTAGCTCTTCCGTCCAGACGGGAAGAGGCAATTGCTGTTTAGCGGCTGGGACAGCGGCTGGGAGCGTCTCTAGAAAACGAAGTAGGCTTCTCAAGCTCTCTGTTTAGACTGTCCCCGACAGCGCAGCCTTTCAGTAGGTGGACAGTGCGCGATGCAAAGGAGATTCTGAATGAGCTGAAAGAGAAGACAGAGCTGAAAATGTCTCGATATTTGCGTTAATACGGCAGACAATTGATGGACTCAGAATTGATGGCCTTGGATGGCTCGTTCCTGGAAGCACTGCCTTGACATTCTCTATATACTTGAATATATTCAGTAGATATTTTTACCAAACATTTTATTTCCAGAGGGCCCGCGACTCGACAGACTACAACGTTTCCATGGCACCAGTTGTGTAAATGTAATCGACATTAATATGGTAGGACAGTCCGACGCGGAAGTTCTAAGATCTATTGGGCTCACTTGTGTTTAGTGTTGGCTGATCACAATCAAAGTGGAATGGCCGGTCGCACACGATATGGTAATAAATTATTCACTGGAAGGATACTTTACTTTTGTGCCCACTGGCCTACAATCTCCTGATATGAGTAAACATCGGCATGAAGAGCAAGAAAAGAAATCGTTTTCTTTAACTATGCGACATGCAGAAAATTTAAATTCTATCTAAACAATTTTTATTAGTACCGATTTAAAAAAATATATCATAAAGCAGACATGTGGAAATTATGTATGGAAAAAAACACATCTGGAAAATGGCTTCCTCGGCTTTGCTGACACTTGCCTTTTTGACAAAATTTCAATTACCTTATTCTCATTGAATTCATGTAGAGTCTCGTCACTGCGCTGGACGCCACATGAAAGTCGGGATCATCGTTTTTATAGTGACGGCCTAGAAGTAAAAACATTTTTAAAACTTTTTTTTTTTTTAGACCACCCTTTGCTAAAATCGCCGTGAAGCATCTATCAATGCACCGAAGACACCGACATGCTGAGATATCTTTCGATAATGGCAGTCTCCTTTTTTTCGGGCTGCCTCTCAGCCAACATTTAACGCCCACGAAATCACATTTGCATTGCTTCGTAAGACGGACCAACCCTTAAAATACAAATGTACAACGGCGGATATCGAACCCTATATTCCTCCTCCGGTCGCAAGGCGCACGCAAATGCACCACACCACCGGGCTCGACTATAATGGCAATATGTCTTCTATCGAACTGGCTGTCGAAGCACAGCAGGAGAAATAGCGCCCAAATTAAGCTTTCCACTATTGTTACTACCACTATAGACAGCGTCGGTTGGCGGCAATGCCGAAGCAAGCTAGATACATGGCGCCAATTAGAAGATGCCGCCACCAGTAGCGAAGACGCGAGAAGTCACTAAGTGCGCGGGCAATCTGTGAGTATATAAGGAGGTATGAGAATAAATGTCAGTAGTCGTTGGTGCGAACCAGGCAAAGGACGTGTGTTGTTTGAGCGAGAGAATGGCGAACTCGCAACGGTCGCCGGCCGGCCAGCCATGGTGGTGGTGGATACTACAGATACATTGTTCGCTCGACATGTATACCTAAATACACATGCCAGTCTTTTATATCAGGGACGCTTGGAGCGGCAGCAGCATAAGCGCGGACATGTTGAGATATCCATGGTTTCCTCAACAGTCCTTATGGCAGCATGGTCGCTGACTCTCAGCGGGTTGGTTTGTCATTTATTCTCAATGAGCACCGCTCAACAAAAAGTCATCGATCAACAACGGGAATCGAACCGGAGGTGCATATTAAAATGCTTTCCGAATAGCGATTAACCGGTATCGATAATTTACTTCTTTCTGCGGCACGCACCAACACGCTTTAAGGGGGAGATTAGGATTGCACATCGGCCGTCCATCTTACCCGGAAAAGCCTATGCCGCAATTCAGTGCCACTTCGATTTTTGAGTAGTCTCAATAATTTATGGAATTTATTTAAGGATTGGTTTAACTCACCAACACTACAGTGTATGATGGCCTAGTCCCGGCGGTTGTTTTACATCTAGAACCGTATGTACTTATTTATTTTGCGGAAGTATGAGATCCCTGCGTGCTGCTAACCCAACATAGAGCTCAGAGGCCGGGTATCCTGAATTCGACCTCCGATAACCTAATCATTTATCCTTATATGACCTGCCGAGTATCAAAGCAAAAAAAAAACAAGGAAGGGTGTGACAAGGTCATCATAGACACACGCTGCGACTTCCATCCCTACCAGAACAAAGCTAACACGTACTGCAAAATGGAACGCCTATAGCTGATGGGTAACCACTAATTTATATATTTTGATCGGTAATGTTTGCAAGCAATAGAGCCGCCTATCTATACGACAATTTAGAAAATTGTCTTATACCGAATTAGTAATAGATTTTCGGCTTGATTTAGTCTAATTTTATAACTTTTTATTTTTATTTTATAACAGCTATAAACGACGTTCATACGAGCTCTCACCCTCAAAAGCCGATATCCTCTATCGGCCCCCACAGGCTCGTAATTTTATGGCATTACCTTGAAATCCCCCAGGGAGGAGTCTCACATTCGAACGCTCATGGCGCCCTGCCAATACGCATTCGACCTGGGGGAGGGGCACGTTGAGATTTTTCGAGAGCCCTGCCGCTTTCTGTTACCCCTTCTTGTGACTCCTCGTTTCGACTTCCCGCGTTACGTTGTCCTCCAAAGCTGCTCATCCGCTGTTCTTTCCAGGTACTTAAAATAGTATATTTTCACTCGCATTTGTTCCAACGAGACATTTCCGACTGCGGATCCTCTTGGTATGCTGGAGCATGGAAATAAAAACAAAAATGGCATGCCCCTCATCGATCACCTGAAGTTACAGAGAATGGCTTGCAGAACGATCTTGACAACTCGTCTGTTTATATAATTCTTTTTCCAAGGAAGACTGGTTTGGCTTTGGCGACAACTCAGAACTAAAACAGATTATGACTTTACGCGCATCCCGTTAATTCGCAGCTCAATACTGTTTAGTAGTTACGTACCGTTTTGCTAGGCCGTATGCCGGAATTCTTTCTTCTAGATCTGAGAGTCTCCTCTTCCACCGCCGCGGGCGAATCTTTCAGATACAGATAGAAAGGCTTTTATTATGCCCGTATCCAATTTGGAAATGCGTGGACATAATTTCAAAGGACCGATAAGGAAAATTTAATTAAACACCTGACTGTCTCGGGACGCCCCGCGATACGTTATCTTGTAAGACGGTTATTCTTCGCCTTGGCGCGTAGCATGTTCTCAATAGTTAGTACGAGCAATACCGGGCCCGTCATCACGTGACTTGGCGATAAGCTGTATCAGCGATTTAGGTGTGCCGTCATTAGCTTTAGGTAGTCCCGAAAACCCTTGTGTTCGATCAGGAACTCGAGAGTCACGTAGAACTTCAGCTCGCCATATGGCCGGTCCACCCAGTCCTCGAAATCAGAGTCTTTACCCGGTCCCCGGGAGCTCCCTCGGAAATGGAGTCCCATTCGGCCTGCCAAGTGCCGAGGGCTATATTCCTTACCTTCTCTTTTTCTTTTGCCGGGTTTTTCCACAAGCTGCGCTGCTTAATGGTTTTCAAGTCCCAGGTGCTGACACATGCAATTCAGTGGAAGCCGGAGAGACGGTCTAAACGTAAGACGTCGCCATATGCCATAGGTTCCATAGAAGAGGTCCTAGAATCGAGCCCTGACAACCCCGGCCGTCATGTCGAACTCGAAGTCCTCGTTGACTATACGCCTCCCGCTCCCGGTAGGCCAGGATTGCGCGGCGCAGGTAGGGCAGGACTTCTTTCTTGAGAAGGGGGAGGAGCATGGTTATTACCTGCTGTCGTAGATCAGGGGAAGCCTTTTCTTCATTCTGATTTACGGCGCCGTGTATCTGCTTACAGGGCCGCCTCCATAGGTGCTCATCTAACTCTGATAGGAATCCGCTCCAGCAGCGTTCCTTGCTCTTAGCTATACTTACTGCCACCTCTGTCGCGGTACTGCATAGCCTAGTCATGCGCCACCGTTTAAGTTCCAGTTAGTTAATTATTTTTTATCGGCTGTTTAATAATCGGCTGGTCGATTTCCCATTTGTCGCTTGTTTGCATAGCGGCGTCGTGAAAAACGTTTTTCTTACTATACACTATTGAAACATAGGTGTATTATCTTGGTTTAATGTACATTTTTAATGAGCTGCGGCTTTGGCTTTTTTAGACGTTGCGTATCCTTTTTTTTACATAGAGATGTTTTTTAGATGCCTTAAATGTTTTGCCCACTTTTCCCTCTGTTTTGCCTATTCCAAACGCATTCTACGCTGCGCTCTCTAAGAGCTATATATATATATATATATATAGATAAGAGAGAGTGAGAAGAGAGATAGATATATAGCATATAGATAGACATATAGAGAATAGACTAGATATACAGATAGAGAATAGATATATATATAGATATATATATATATATATATATATATATATATATATACATATATATAAATATATATATATATATACATATATATAAATATATATATATATATATACCGGATGCAAATCTAAATTATGTAATGCCTAGTTCCATGGACGTTAAATCTTGCCTGAGGGTCAGCCCGAAAAGTTTATCTATATCAGGTAGTATGTGATGTTTTGAAGTTCCCGCGCCGCTCGTCTGCACGGGATCTGCAGCTGTAGGTGCTTGCGTTCAGCATTTAGCGCGTAAACAGAACGTGTGTGTATGTCTGTGGATATGTCTTCTTGTGTTGTTGTTCTTCTCTGACTAGTAGTCGGAATCGCTATTTTCAAATACAACCGGCGAACCCGGACAGGCTGACTGAGTGGCCTGTTGAGTTGAGTTGCGAGCTGCTTCGTTTTGTTGTTTTCTTCTCTGCCTCTCTCGATCGCTATCTATATGTTAATTTGCGCCGGGTCTACGTTGAAATGAGTGTGACTTGTGTGACATAAAGTGATTGTGAGCGTTTAGCGTGTAGCGAAGCAGCGAGCGACAAGTAATAAAAACCCTAAACAGGAACAGAACGTATATTGTCTACAATAGCAGCAGCAGCTAAAGAAATGAGCCAGGCTGTTCGAGTGTTATGGCCTGCTTCTTCGAAAGGAGTACTCGTCTTGACTGTGAATGCTGGCTATTAGCTGTGTTTAGGCATGATTACGCATTGGGGTGCATCGTCTGAATGGCAGTGACCGTGAACGGCGGAGGTGGTTGAAGTCGCCGTCACTCTCTGGTGGTGACGGGTGAAAGAAAGGTTCTCGAGTCCGAGTCGGTTAGCTTCGGCCGAAGAAGCTAAAGAGTAGAGACCGGCAAGTGCCAACAACAAACAAACAGGTTGGCAACAGCAACAACAATTACAGCAGCAGCAGCTGTATCGGGGCAGCACTGCGCGCCGGAGAGATGAGGTAACTCGATATGAGAACAGATCCAAAATCCTGAATCCACTTCACCACTAGATCCGGCCGACATGTGGTTCAGATTCGGATCAGGCCGACGTGTGGTCCGGAAAAGCACGGCACTCTCGCAGTCAGGGCCACCAGCCGTCGAATTTAGCAGAGAATTCACTCAGCCTCGACGCCTTAGTCAATTGCCACCTGCTCTCCGAGCTGGCATAACAGAGATCGAGAATGATACAAACAAAAAACACAGGACAGAGAAAGAGTAACTGAAAGAGAAAGGGAGACTACGCTGCACGATCAATGTCTACTCTGATTTGACTTCACATTCGTGTCGATTGTACGTAATTGTGTGTTCGATGATTGATTGATTGATTGGTGTGTGTTCGATACGTTTCAAGTGACGATGTTCGGCTTCATAGAGGCATTATGGCAATCATACAACAACGTGTAGCATAATACTAATAATACACTGTCCTTTCGGGGGGGAGGGGGGGTGAGTGGTTTATTCATGTTCGTGATTTTGTCGGTGTGTTATTGAATCCACTGGTTGGCTCAGTTGCGGTTGCTGCCGTTATTAATATTCGATCCATTACTACTTGTAATATTGATTGCTTCACATCGATATTCGACACGTGCACGCGTGTATACACCTGAATAATATGTCCCATGTTTTTAATTCTCCGCTTTGTTGCCGGTTGACTGTTATACGCGCGTTTTATGTAAGGGCGTGTGTTGTTCCCACTAAAAGTGATGACATAACAAATATGTGCTTGCGTGTGGAGAAAGTTATACGGGTATGTTAGCTACCAGAGGTGCAGGGTTACACACAGTCGTTACTAATGTTTTTTTTTCTTAATTTTAATGTAAGTTTATTTTTTTTTCAATATGTCTCATTTATTAATCATTTAATATATACATGTGAATGCTTAAATCCACGGCGCCGATGTAAGTTTATTATCAGAAAATATAATATGGACTTTGGTACCCAGCTCTTCAGGAAATAAAATTTGAAAATATTGGTGGGTGCCGAATGTTTTGTAATTGGACTGGGCAAATATATTTAGGTTGTTTCAAGCATTTTCGTATGTTTTCGCTTTGCGCGGTGAGCAAGTTCAGTTATCGCCGTATCATACTATCTCGATTAAAGATGTGTAATGCCAGTGTATATACTTTTTGTAGGCAGATCAGAGCGGGGAAGACAGCCTAACCCTTACGCTAAAGAGTTTATTAATTTTAAAGCAACACGAGTTTTATCGCAGCGCAAATCATAATTAATGGCAACGATATTGCTTAGTATTCGTGTAATCTGCCCCTTGGCTTAGAGTATCGTATATATATATATATATATATATATATATATATGACTGCACTAATATTAAGCAATATCGTTGCCATTAATTATGATTTGCGACGCGACTAAACTCGTGTTGCTTTCCAATTATTAAACTCTTTAGTTGGGTAGATGGTTGGGCCGTCTTGGCCCAATATATATATATATATATATATATATATATTAAAACAGTCAGATCAGCTGTCGGGGTAGAAAGGAATCGCGTGTGACAGTGCTGCATGATCTCCAGCTGAGCCGGTCATGATCAGATGAACATCGGGTATTATTAGATGAACTCGTCATCAAACCCAGTTTGCTTTCTGACCTAGCGTAAGATGGATATAGCGCTATGAACGCTGGCTACTCGGAGCGATAATCAGTTACTCACTACCTAATATGTTACTTGTTACGCATTAATGGTGAACGGTGTTATGTTACTCCGAAAACAATGCAATGCATTTTGCAGATGAATAGCTAGTCCATTGTTCGCGTTGTGATGTCTTAGACACGGATGTGTGTACAACTATCTAAAGCTCACATGGATCGGGGTGTAATAGGCTAGGTGTCTAGTGTCGTCTGTAATATTAACATTGTTCACCGCACTGACATCGAATGTTAGCATTATTCCCACATTAGGTAACACAAATTATTCGGCTTTTTGAGCAAGACGTTTATCTAATATATATATATATATATATATATATATGTAAGTATATAAAACGAGTGCTAAAAACATCCTGCATATATATATATATATATATACATATATATATATATATATATATATATATATATATATATATATATATGTATATATAAGTAGTGTTAAAAGCATCCTGCATATATATAAGTAGATGAAACAAGTGTTAGAAGCATCTTGCATATATATATATATATATATATATATATATATATATGTGTGCGTGTGTGAATGAAACATTTGTAAATGACATGTGCTCTCTTCTGTGTTTGGGTGCTTTCGGGCCTTTCTGCGTTTTGGTGTAGTTTTTTAGATGTCGTTGTCGGACCGTCATTTCTCAGCCCTGAAGTCTGGATGTTGTCGTCAAAGCAGCAGCAGCCACAGCAGAAGCCCAAAGCGCTCTGTTGGAGCTGTGCGAGTCTGCCGGCCTTAAGGGCCGCCATTGACTCTCTAAGGACAAACCGACGATAGAGCCCTGACATGGACGTCGTGCACGAGGTCCCCTCGGACCTCCGCCGTCTGGTCCGGCTTGTCGCGCGGGCGTTCTACACGCCCGAGCTGGCCATCGTCGTTGACGCGCTGATGAAGCATCAGTGTGTCCGCGAGGAGGCGCTCGCCGACCATCTCTGCTTCGAGCGGAAGCAGCTTCGTCAGATCATCGCCCAAATGCGACAGGACCGTCTGGTGCAGACAAGGTCAGTATGTAGATATATATATATATATATATATATATATATATATATATAATTGCCGAAATGCGCATCCTGCATGGTGCACATTGGGAAGTTTTCCGTCGGCGGCAGGTGCTCGACGCAACCTTGCATGTCACAAACGTTTGGGCAAAGACCTATCATCATCAACGTTGGCGGGGCAGTTGCATACTGATATGTCCACAGGCTAGGGTTAGGGCCAGCTGCCTTTGTCCTCCTGTCAACCAGCAAGCAACGTTAAGCTTGTCACAAATGTTCTATTAATGTTATTAAAAAAAATTAATATATATATATATATATATATATATATATATGTTTCGTTTTTGTAGTTATCACGAGAAGACAACTGGTCCCAAATGAACGTACATAGTGTGTTCAAAACGTATCGCGACTTTTGTGTTTTTTCAAAAATTATTCATTTATTCATGAATATCTATTTTGTCCCCTTCAAAGTAATCCCCATGAGATATTATACACTTGTGCCAACGGTTTTTCCAATCTTCGAAGCACTTCAAAAAAACATTTTTTTTAATCTTGTTCAGCTCCTCCTTCGATGCCGTCTTTATCTCGTCAAGCGTAGCGTAACGTCGTCCTTTCATGGGCCTCTTCAGTTTAGGGAACAAGAAAAAGTCACAGGGGGCCAGATCTGGGGAATACGGTGGCTGCGGCATCATTAGTGTGTTGTTTTTGGCCAAAAACTCGCGCACAAGCAACGATGTGTGAGCAGGGGCGTTATCGTGGTGCAAAAGCCAATTTTTGTTCTTCCACAAATCCGGGCGTTTCTGGCGGATTGCTTCGCGCAAATTGCGCATAACTTGCAGGTAATATTCCTTATTGACCGTTCTACCCTGTGGCAAGAACTCATGATGCACCACGCCCCTGCAATCGAAGAAAACTGTCAGCAAAACTTTCACATTCGACCGAACTTGGCGCGCTTTTTTCGGTCTTGGTTCGTGCGGCAGCTTCCATTGAGATGATTGAGCTTTGGTTTCCACGTCATAACCATAAACCCACGATTCGTCACCAGTTATGATTCTCTGGAGCAAATTTGGGTCGTCGCGGACAGAGTCCAACATCTCATTAGCAATGTTCATGCGATGCTGTTTTTTGTCGCAATTGAGCAATTTTGGTACGAATTTCGCGGCGACCCGTCTCATGCCCAAATCATTGATAAAAATCGAATGGCACGAGCCAATCGATATGTTTAGGTCCTCAGCAACTTCTCTAACGGTGATTCGACGATTGGCCAATACCATTTTCTCCACTTCATTAATTTTTTCGTCTGTTGTTGAAGTGCTCGGGCGTCCGGCACGCTCTTCGTCGTTCACATCTTCTCGGCCTTCTGAGAACATTTTGTACCACCGATAAACGTTGCTTCGGTCCAAGGTAGCTTCTCCGTATGCCACAGTCAACATTCGGAATGCATCCGCGCACTTAATTTCGTTTTTCACACAAAATTTGATACAGGTTCTTTGATCCATTTTTTTGAATAGGTAAAAATCGAAGACGATCCAAAACACGTGCAAGCAAAGCAGCTGTCAACAATTAAGTGAACATTCAAAATGGCCGAGCTTGTCGGCATAAGTGAGAGACATGAGTACCAACATAACGCCACAAAAAATCGAAATTCGAATATACGTAACCCGCGAAAATTCAAAAGTCGCGATACGTTTTGAACACACCTCGTATATTACATTCACATTCATCCGCCAATCTCGAAACGATGATGATGATAATAATGATGATTATTAATGTAATAATATTACAACTGTTACATACGTTGTCTTAGAGAGTGTGGGAACAAGGAAGATTTAGGTTGTGCAATTTAGGCTGATTCGTATCTCCCGCGTAGGCTCCGAATGGAAACCGGTCCGGACGGAAAGTCACAACGGCACAACTACTACTACATCAATTACAAGCTGTTTGTAAACCTCGTCAAGTACAAATTGGATTTTATGCGGCGTAAGATTGAGACCGAAGAACGCGAGTCGACGTCTCGGGCCTCATTCAAGTGTGGTAGCTGTGGCAAGTGCTACACCGACCTTGAAGCTGACCAACTCATTGACTTCGCTACGAACGAATTCAGGTGGGTCGGCATTTACAGACCGAATATCGTAGGAGTTTCAACGATGAATTTACTTGAAGCCACAGCTGTTCTCTTCCAGTCCACACAATACGATTAGCATCAAACATTGCCTATAATGATTAGTGGTAGGTACCCAGTCTTTACATAAATAAAAAAAATAGTACATGAGGTTTAATGGAAGACATTAGATCAAATGATCCTGGGATATACTGTAGGGATTGAGCATTTGCTTGTATTTGTCTTCTTCTTGAGCAATTTTGTGATTTGCTTTATAAAAAGCCCTGAATAATTCTAGTGGAAGAAAACATAAATCGCAAATCTGCCCACTTTAAGAATGAACTACTTATAAGTAAGGTACGGCGAATTTGGTTTGGATGAGTTTTGGTTACCAGTAGTCCTCTACGTTGATGGCTTTGGAGATCCTTTGGAAATTTTGAGGGGAATCCTTCGGGGATACAGCTGTAAATGTGGCTGCTCCTGATTCTGTGAAGGCTCTGTAAAGGATTCTGTAAAGTGTATGAAAGGACGGCCTTTAGATATGAGCGGTTTGAAAATTTATCTCGTTGATGCAGGTGTTCGCACTGCTCCATGATTGTCGAAGAAGCGGAAAGTGCTGCCACGTCAGAGACACCGCAGCAATTGCTGGTTCGATTCAATGAGCAGATCGAGCCATTGTTTGAGCTCCTACGTAACGTTGAAGACGTTAAGCTTGCCCAGACCTTCTAGAGCCGGAGCCCAAAGAGCTCGAAGTACGGACACCTGGTCAGTCCCGGACTCAAGGTGCCGGTGGTAAACCTGGCGGAACCGGTCCCGGAGAATGGAGTGGAGACGCCACCAGATACGCTGCAGTAAGTACATCTAGCCCAAATCTTATAGAATTGAGGACAGGCCACGCAAAGTTGGAACATCTGTTTGCGAACTTTATTGAGGACATACATTAAGCTCGAAGACATACACGTACACATATTAGCGGTATGCGAAGAATAATGACATATGTTCTTCTAGTATTATTGTTGTTCGAAGTTATTTAGCAGCTGGCGAAGTAGAAAATTATGTATACCTCCAGAAGTTTTCTTTTGTTTTGAAGTGCGTTTTATTTACGGTATCTGATGTGTATTACTTAGTACTATCTTACTATCTTATATTATGTGTACCTCTAGAAGTACGAGTGCTTCTTCTAGGAAACGTGCCCCGAATTACCTCTTTTACTAGGTGGCAGATTGAACTTAATGCCAGTTTTGCTTTTAATAGATACTGTTCTTTGCTGCAGTGGCGACTTGTCTCTTGCTACCAATGCCAACGTTACATATTTGTGATTTTGGCGTTCGCTGCAGGCAACGGTCACAGTTGGCGAGGCGGCTCCGGCGGTTATGCGAGAAACAAAGGAGATTCCATTGTGGCTGCAAAATCAACAGTGATTACCGGCGACGACCCGTCTGGAGACTTCCTGCCAGACAAAAGTGCCAATACATTCCTGTCGACTAGTGCACACCAGGCGAAAACAATCTCAGCACAGGTAGGTCAAACGTTCCGCCGAGCAGTCACTACGTTTGAGTAGCACAATGTTCCGCTGGAAACACATATTAGGCTAATAAAGACTATGATACTGGCTAGAACAGCAATAATATTGAAAAACGGAAAGAGATAGAACAAAAAGTGATAAATGCTAGAAAGTTACAGGCCAGACAAAATGGGCGGCTAAACGAAACCCCTAAAACTGTTCTATGTTTGACGCAGACAGTTCCGATTCCCTATTATACGTTTTGGCCAATTGTAAACCCCTCTGCAGGCGCGAGTTTGAAAAAGGTACTACGTATATATATATATATATATATATATATATATATATATATCTATCTGTATCCGAAATTCATACACGTACAAAGGACGGCAACCAATGCAAAGTTGATATGCGGAAATGTTTTTAATAATGAGGCTGGTTTGCACTGGTTTACACCAAAAGTGGTTTGCCGTTGCATCAGCGCCTATTAACAGTATTCTTCCTTGCAGGATATTATGGATGCGTTGTTGGCACATGAGAAACCGACAAAGCCGGACGGAGCTTCTGCTGGAAAAGAATCGGATGACGACGATGGCGACGAATGGGAAGAGGTATTGCAGACATGCCGTAGTACTTGCATATATATATATAGGGCTACAAAAAAGTTTTTTTCGGTTTTGTCCGTAGAGAATCATTAAAAAACCGAAAATGTTTTCCAATAGAACATGGTCTCTGAGAAGTCTTGTTTCGAAGTGAGAGTGATATTACTAAAATCCGTGACACTGGTGTTATTGTCCGATATAGGAGCATCTCGCAATTGCTGACTTCTCAGAGACTATGTTTCACTGGAAAAAATATGTACTATAGCGAGCTCTACAATTCCCCATATCGCTGTCGAAATCTCTCTGGGAGACCTTGTATATATATATTGGTCAATTTGATTGTGTAATCAAAATATTTATCAATAAAAATTATATATATATATATATATATATATATATATACATTTCCACTTATATGTGTCATGCGCATGGCTTCAGGTACCCGAAGAATTACCAATGGTGTGGGTAGACGGCGGTCGTGTGGCAGTCCATGACCTTACTCAGGAGCTCGTCGACAAGATGACCCCCGAAGAGCGACGAAGTTACATTGCAGTTGCGCAGCAGCTCTACTCTGCTATATACGAATAGCCAGTCGAGCGAGTATACGGACAATAATAACATACAAGGACAACGGGACCTGTTCTAGAGGACCAACACGTATGGAGGCGACCGTAGCCCGTAGCGGCGGCAGCAGCAGCAGCAGTAGCAACACCGGCAACCCTCACTTGGCTTCTCTTCGCGTCGTTTCTGTTGCTGCTATAGTTGTTATTGTTGTTGCTGCTATTGTTGCTGTTCATGTTGCAGCACCAGTAGAAGCAGTTGAGTAGTAACGGAAAAGAGAGAACAGTAGATCCTCAGGTAGAAGAAAAAGGGAGGCAGTAGTACTGCGACCACAAGTAGTGGTTGTTGTTGTTGTTGTTGACGTACATATGTATTAAAAGTTATGCTCCTCTAAATGAGTGAGGGAAGCAGCGGTATGTGGTCATGCTACCAAACTAGGAATTTAGGCCGCCAGTCCATTCGATCGGGACGACTTTCCTAACTGCCAATAGATTTCCTAATACTGTCACAAGTACCAGCATCAGCAACAGCAACAACACCAACAACAACAAACACTATCATTTCTACTGAATTGCCCTTGTTACTGTTACTCCAACTGGTACTGGAACGAATTCTACAGCGGCTACCCGAAATACATCCTAGGCTGTTGTTGATGATGTTGCTACGCAAGGGACGTGCTGCTACCATAGACGGTTTCCAAGGGGAGTAGCATGATGGAACCCATCAAATTGCCGAGCTACACGTTTCCTGCAAGAAAGCCGTCTCTGTCAGTTGTGAGGCAAGCCACACGGGCAAGTGCACAGTTGAGATAGTTGGGTACCTATCGAATATTCGTGTATATACTGTTGGGTGCCCAAAATATAAGAATGTAGGACAATGAAGCGAGACGAAGTTAAAGTGCATATGACCAGTCAGCTGGCTCTGGCTTGCGTCTCAATTAAAGCAAAGTCAGGCCTTACAGATAGTCAAGAGCTCCTCTATGAGTCTGCTATCCACTTGCTGTGAGGCCTCACAGATATCTCCTCAAAAACGTTGGATTCTAAAGGGTGGTTGATATGTGGTTGGCTGACACAGCTCAATGTGAACAGCGTTGTGCATACCAGCTGTATGTAGGGAATCCTTGAAAAGAGCTAGGGCCGCCACGAGAAGACCAAGTCAACAGTGAGCTCGTGTCTAGTGGTCAGGGGGTGTTTGAAAACAACGTGAAGTCGATATTGATTTCGACCGCAAAACATCAAGGCAACGAAATGTGTTGAAACAAAAAGGCGACGTCTCAGGGTAGAGATGCAAAGACGGCGAGGTTGTCGATACTCAGTCAGTACTCTCAGGTTGAAGTCGAGCAAGAAAGGCGTTGCTCGGAGAACCTCAAAAGGGCAAGCATCGGAGATAAGGCCGTTTAAGGAGCTTTTTTTCGTAGACGCCAGTAAGTCTGCCACGATTCGCTACCGCCCATTGTTTAACTACATGTATATACAGGAGGCAGACGGCATCTTAGCATGTTAGAATTTGTACAGTTATGTTTCAGAACAACAACTACCATCAACGCGATCACGATATCAGTAATCCTGTATTCCCTTCGTCAGCACCATGCTCCGTTAAAAAGGGGCTCTCTTGGAATCCCCACGATAAAATCCGCCTGTTGCGTCTTCGCTTACAACGGGTTAATATCTGAGATGTATGGATATGAATGGATGTATGTATGCGTGCGTGGGTGCGTGGGTTTTTTCCGATTCGAGGATTTTTTTTTGTTTTTTGGGTTTAAGGGGAGGATTGTTTTGCTTACAGTTTGTGTTCGTTTTGTCGATGGCGTAAACGGGCGCTCTGCTCTGTTGTCGAAGACAAGTCTGGACCTATAGACGTCGCTGTCGCCCAAAGACGAACGCTAAACAAGTAAAACTGATGGGTGTTCTTTGTGCGCTAGGCTCTGCAAATGTCCAACAATGTTACCTGAACAAACCCAACGTAGAAAGCGATATGATTCACTCATGTGTTCATATGAGACGAACGACGAGATGTCCTACATAGTTATGACTTAGTAGAACGCCCACGAAAATAGATGGCTACCGTTGCTGCTGAGGTCGCTAATGGTGGTAAATGACGAGTACGCAGAGATACTCGAGTAAGTTCGCTTGAGTAACTTGAGTGTGCTGTGGAGCACGCAGATGGCACGTGGTGCCGCTCAAGTCGCCGGTACATCTCCCGCCCGGCGATTTGAGGGTTACGTATAATCAAACAGGGCCACCGCCATCAACGACAACAACAACAATATCACCAGCAGCAGCAGCAGAAAACCAGTAGCGCGGTGGTCGCAACTGTTGTTCGATCATTGTTAGTTTCATCATTACAGATAGTTATAACTACTTGATCAAGCTCAGGTGTTGGTTCTTTGTCAGCCGTGGGATTCTCTCATACAGATTCTGTCGGGTGATCTATGTGATGAGATTTGTGACGTAATCTGTGTGCCCCTCTGCCTTCAGGACAGCGAAAGTGGCCGTTCTTCGATGAGATAGGTATTTGCTAGAAAAATCTCAAAGCGTGATGGGGTTTGCTCGGCTATGCATATCGTTGATAAACATACCATTCTTCCATTAGGACGTTAGGTGGGTGACGGGCTAGCGGACCCTGACGAGAATCGCCATTATCGGCACATCGGCGCTGGGTCTACAAGGTTCGGCAGACCGCTATGGTGCAGCCGAGTTCAAGGAGTCATTACCATAAGGAGAAAAGCGCAGCATATTAGCATACAACATGCAGCTGTTCTTGCCTTTTTCCTGTCAGTAACCTCTGTCTTTAATCTTCGACGAATTGTCGACATTTAAGCGCGCAAACATACTATGAAAGGTCTGCACCTTACCATTCAAAGAAACAAAGAGAAATATACATATATATAACGAGGGACAGTGTGAATGTGTGCTTGTGTGTTAGAGATGGAGAGAGAGTGAGAAAACAAGAAGATTGAAGTCGAAAAAGTAGCTCGTATGCTGGATAAGTGCCAAAGGTCAAAATGTTCGTCGATCTTAAGCGGCATTTTCTGCTGTATGCCGAACTCTTGCATAAGCGTGTACGAGGTCTGTTTTACTATGAGCACACAGGAACAGGGCAAACGGTACGCCGTGACGGTAGTACGATCAGAGATGATGAGAGAGGTGAGGGAAATAGGAGGAAGAAACAACGGAAAACAAACAAAGATCGGGCACATTCACTGTCGCACAGGCAGGTCGGGCATCGATCGAGCTCATTTCAGCTAGTTCTCGTCAGAGATAGAGGTTGTCCTTGGTATATGGACAGCTGTAAATGCGTTTCATGCATCCCTAAGTATTTCTAGATATATATGTATACATATATATGTATATATATGCATATATATATATATATATATATATATATATATATATATTATATATATATATATATATATAATATATATATGTATATATATATACAATAATAGAAGAAAATCTCTTAATTAAATACAATTTCATTACGGCCCGAAATAGGCGCAACCGAGTGAGCAAATTAAGGGCCCGACAGTGAGAGAGAGAGAAAAGGAATGAATTTTGTACATACACTAGCAAAGAAATACATATATAGTAGGATATTTGAATTGTCGACGCCTTTAAATACGCCGAATACGGTAATTTTGTTTTTTTGAATTTAGTTTCACTAATAAAGACAATGTGATGTTGCTAGATTTTTTTTCGCTGTGTTTTCATGTGTAAATACGCGCAGGGTTGATTCTTTTGACACCTAAATGATATATCATACGAAACACACGCGTTGTGTTATAAGCAAAGGATCCTTTTCTGCTTTATTTTTTGTCCGATAAGTGAAACACAGGGTGTGCATTTTTGTATATATATATATATATATATATATAAAAACACATGCCCAAAAACAGGCCCCAATGTACAGAAAAACTTATTCTGTAAGGGCGATTCGCAGTACCCTTTGAATTTCTCCCTCGGGTGGGCGACGGTAGTTGTAGTCAAACAAACTTAGCAACGAGTTGCCTCTTACCTCTTTCGGTAACATATCCGTCTGCGATAGCTCACTAAGCACTTTTAGTTTCAGCCTGAATTGTTCTATTGCACTCAAAGTACTAGATTACGACGCATCGTTATTATTAGTAGTAGTTACGTAATATATGTGCGCTGATATATGAGCTCGCTGGAACTAGGTCAAACCACTCGGGGAAAAGTCTCGCTCTATTCCGATTGGTTCATTCATAAAACATTTTAGTCCTGCATTAAAAAAAAACAATTGTCCATTATAAAATTTAGTCGAAGAAACAATTGATGTATCGCCTGTATGGAAGTTTCAAGTCTCGGTGTTGGATGTTTCAACCGCCAAAATAGGCATCAGCCCGGGTAACCACTAACCATCGTGACTAGAAACCACTAACACTTCTTAGTCATGTTGGCCGGTACGTTTTGAATATGCATCGGTCAGATGAAACAAACTGTTTGCTTAGAGATGTATTATCAAGGGAGATACAAGGCAATGGGTAACCGCTTTTTTGTTCACATTGCCCAAAAATGAGTAAATGGAATTTTAAGCTGCGTGTTCGATGCCCGCCCAACACATATCCTTTAGAAGCAATATTTATTAAATTTGCAGAGTTGGTTTAAAGTTGTAATAAATAACAAATTGTAATAAAAACATAATTAAGAGGGGTGCATCTGGTGAAGATAGCGCTACCGAAGTAAGACTATTGAATTGTTATCGCTATTAAGAAGCTTAACTGGTCTGTTTGTTGCACGCTACATTTTGACTGTGTTAACTCCAATTCATGGCATTTGTCCGCGTTAACGCATGGCATTCTAAGCGCACGTTCCACCATAAACCGGTGAGGTCTAGATGTTCTCTATGATAGAACCTTCACGTTTGTTGTCCGAACTGTTAAATTAGTACCACACTGCAATTCATAATAACATTGTCAAAGTACAAACTGTCTTTCCTGCTCGCCACTCACATTTCTGAAATGTCTAATTCACGACAACATCGGTCAGGGAGTGTTTCTATCGCGCGAACAATCCTAATAACGGTATGGCTATGCATCGGGTTATCTTTTAAATCAAATTAAAGAATATATACCTGGCTCGTCTAGCAATAATCAGGCCTAAATGTGTGTTATGTAAAAAAAAGAAAATATGCACTTACCTTCTTGCACTTTAGTGGATTAAGCACTATGTTCTTACTGTTAGAGATAAGCTATCAATCTAGGATTAATCGCTACACCAGAAAAGCTAGAAATAGATTTTTTAGTTTAAGTCTTGCTGATACACTTCAAGCATTTTGAAAAATTGTTAAGTCCTAAATAACTAACGGTAGCGTATATATATATACAGAATATTGTGATGATTTATTAATCATTTACAATACGTTTTCATACTCGGCAGTGCTTGCCTCAACCTATGCAAAATATAACCTATTTAACGAAACCATTGAGGACTATAGATGTCGACGCACGTAGTTTGAAGTCTTCGATTGTTCGCGTCGAAATAATCTTTGCTCCTCTTTTTCAAACTAGAATAGTTCATTAGCATTGTTATAGTAAGCCCGCAACGACGGCACAATGTCAGCGCATAGAGAGACACATCATTAAAACGTCGAAAAAATCGCATATCAATTTTTGGAAGATTGGAAGTTCAAAGTAGAGTGAGTTGTTTAAAAAAGAAGCCATTAGAGCCCGACCTCAACCGGAAGGAATATATGAAGGCGGCAGTCTTCCTATCTTCCTATCGTATCCTACCTCCTTAAAACTGCACTCTTTAACAGTCGCTTAGAAGCAGGTTAAATTATGTTTCACAAGCGTTTCTCATCTTATACAACATGATGGTCTTGCGTAGTTCGTTAGGCTTAAAAGCCCGTGTACGCAGCACTGAAACATCTTATATATATATATATATATATAATATATATATATATATATATAGATATATCTATATATATATATATATATATATATATATATATATAATATCCTATTTTTAACTTTGTACCGTGTTACTCAAACTAAAACTGGATGGACCCGGACCTTCGCGCCAGGGGGCGGGCAGGACTTCCTCACGGGCATGAGCGATAGAGCGGCTACGGCGCGCAGAAGGAGGCAACTAGGTCGACGAGCAGCAACGCCGTGAAGCATTATATATATTCTTCTAAATTCTAATAAATTTACAATATTTTATGCCGTAAAAAAACTCAACCATATATATATATATATATATATATATATATATATATATATAATAGAAGTAAAAACAATCGTGAGTCAGTCAAGCATTTAGCCTGCGAGAATCACGTAATGACGACGTCTCCCCGAAGGCGGGAGTACCATACTCAGCGTTCATTCGTTGCGTTGGTGCTCGACATCCTGTTGATCCCGTTACCCTCAACATAACGGTGGCCTAATTTAACGAGCCTTTTTTTTTTGCCCTTGTTTATCGTATCGTATATCGGTGTACGACGCCAAAGCTCTTTTTAACCTGCACACCCGAAACGACTTTGGCCTGGCCTTCATTGGAGTTCAGTTAGAATATTCAATTCTAACACCAGAGTTAGAATATTCAACCAATTAGACTGATGCTGACGCATATCGTCAGCAGATCAGTAGTTACAGATGCACAACGATGAGATTCACCTCTGGCGTATATTATTAGCTACACTGGAAAATCTACAAGGAAATCGACTAGCGTACCATGGCTTATATATATATATATATTTTTATATATATATATATATATAAAGTTTATTTTCTGTATAATACATTAGGTATATGTTACACACATCAACTAGCTAAGCCAATGCGCTTTTATATATATATATATATATATAATATATATATATATATATATATGCACTTTATTAACTTATGCAACTTTATTAATAAAGCAAGAGTAGTAATAAGAATGCTGACAAATTTCTCATTTTCCCACTAGATTATGCCATTTTCTGTGTGTAGGGTCAATGCTGCATCCACAGTGGGTGCCGTAAAGTAGAAGGTCTGTCGTGCCTTTAAACCTGTTCTCTATACGTATAGCAAGAAAATAGTAGGTATAATTAAATCATTATTGCGGTTGTGTGCTCAAATTTACATCCCCAGTGAATCAGCTGGTGCAAATCATTGCATACCTGCATTTCACATATATTTTCATTTTAAGCAGCTCCGCGCGGAGCTCATGGCGGACGTTAAGTAGTGATGTCCCTGTTTAACAAAACTTTTTCTTTCTTATTTGTTCACAAATGGTTTGTATCTTGGGCGAGAATGCAAGTAGGTCTCGTTTGTGTGAGCCTGGTTGTGCCTTTCCACGACTTACTTTCAAGTTAGACAACCACAGTGACCGAGAAAGTGTCGGATAACTATTCAATCTGTGTGGGAGGTCTCGGAAATGCGTCATGCAGATATCTCTTACCTGGCTAATGTTTACTTTATCAGTTACGAGCTATTTGCAGCTTTTGGTATCTCATCGATGAAGTTGGGTTATCTCATCGTTGATGATGATGATGATGGTAACGGTGGTGATTTAAATATGCCTATGTGTTCCTTCCTACCAGTGTATATTTGGGACTCTCTATCGAGTCTGTCGAGTTTACTTCGAAACCAAACTCACTAACTCAACCTCGGCTTGGTTTGGCTCAACTCGACGTCGACAACCGCGGTCGGACCTATGTCTAAACGAGCCCACTGCAAGCTACGCACCATCCCCTCGTTTCTATTACTAGAATTGGAAGCATTTTTAGGGAAGTTGTTCTTTAATTCTAGACCATCGTTTCTATCACTACTACTTCTACTTCTACTAGTACCCTACTTCGCATAACAGGCACACCGGGAATACGTCAAGTTTCCCCATTGGCTGGAATAGCGGCAGTGCTTTTCTCGCTCACTAAGCGAACGTCTCACGAGACGTTCTTCCCATTGAGGACTGCGAGACTTTGATACGAGGCGCGCGCGCGTATAGATAGATAGATAGATAGATCGGTTTTATTATTCTCATGAGTGGTTTCCATTGTACAGAGGTTCACAGCTCCTCAAAGCCATCAAAGGCTAGTGTATGGAGTATGAGTTGTAGTATTATATTAGCAGTGCTATGAAGTTGTAGATTATATTAGCAGTGATATGAAGTTGTAGTATTATTAGCAGTGGTCTGAAGTTGTAGTATTATATAGCTGTGGTATGCGTGTAGTATTATATTAGCAGTGGTCTGAAGTTGTAGTATTATATTAGCAGTGGTATGCGTTGTAGTACTATGCAGACGAAAACCGTGACGTTACGGCAAAGCGGCTGCAAACTGCAGCGCAGACGACGACCACGACGTAACGTCGCAATTCGAACACCATCACCACCATCAATCAGCAAGCACTGCCCTCATCGACTCAGATAGGCTGGATAGCAGTCTAACAGAACAGAGCAGGTAGACTGCGGGTGAAAATGCCAGTTGAGTCTTCGTTGAACTCATCCATACACAACAACACAACAGCAACAAGAAGAAGAACAATATCGACAACAACAACATCAGCAACAACAACAAACAAGAACAATATCGACAACAACAAACAACATCAGCAACAACAACAACACATCATTCATCATCATTCATCACGAC
>QVRM01005949.1:0-62200 GCA_003439945.1 Dermanyssus gallinae | reverse complement strand
TATCTAACTCCTAAAGTGTTTTAAGAATTATGCAACGCCAGTTGTAAAATTCATGTGTAGATTCGCTACGTCATTTTGTATTGACAAAGTTTACAGTGCAAATGACGTTTATTTGTCGTTTAATGCTGTGTTGTTGTGCTTCTGATGGCAACAATGTTGATGCTACTGAAGCTGCTGTAGTAGGTCTGTACTTAAACAGACCTGTCACGGGTCTGTACTTAAACAGATCTGTCACGGGTCTGTAGTTAAACAGATGGACTCTGTTGTCTTGTCAAGTTAACCAGTCGAGTTTTAAGCCGAGTTCAGGAAGCCAGTTAGCGTTGGCAGCGCTAAATGTCTCCCGAAAGCTAGATGAACATTTTCGACGCATCGGACGCGCGTTCGCTCTTTCGCTGACTTTCATCTGGCGCGAGCGACGACAGACGAAGTGTGCCTGGGTGGATGCGACCCTGTTGAGCTCGAACGCTGCGACCTGTTGATGCGTAACGTGTGCTCCGAAACGGAGCGTGGGGCCACGACACTGGCCTGACACACTTGATTCACTGCAGATTCAGGGCCGTCACAGGAAGGCTGCGTGCCCTTCCATACGGATGCACACGTTCACGTTGTGCACACTGACGACATTAAACGCACAGCTGCTCCTCCTCACACGAGGCCAACTGGGTCGAATTCGTCATCGACGTCGGAAAGTAGGGCGGTCACTGCGGCGGAGATATTCTCATGAGTGCTGGCCGCTCACCCGGCCCAGATAGTGTGCAATCTGCATTTCTAGTCCGGTTATCTGCATGTCTAGTCTCGTAGCCTGCATTTCTAGTCCGGTAGCCTGCATTTCTAGTCTGGTAGCCGGCATTTCTAGTCTGGTAGCCTGCATTTTAGTCTGATAGTCTGTCTGCATTTCTAGTCTAATCGTCTGTACGCCTGGTCGTCTGCGTCGTGCTTGGCCGTCTGAGTACTAGCGAAAGGACAATAGGACTACTTGTCATACGAGGCTTCACGTGTTCTTTCTCTCACGTCTTTCCACTCTTTGGACACACGTCTTTGGACTGTGTTTCGTCAAATTGGGGTAAGCGTGATTCTGCCTAGGTTAACCCTATAACAATTGCAGCGTTGGGGTGGTAGAGCATTGTCACTACAGCAACGTTGATTAATGCTTTTTTTCAAACGAACAAAAACAGATGCAGCAGAAAATGAAAATGCAGCTCACCAACCGCGCCGACGATAGAAAACAAATGGGCAAAACTTTGGTTCCGTGTGAGTGACACGATGAAGTCCCATATAAAGAAAGCTATGGTACTGTATCTGAGAAACTCCTGTTGACACCTGTGTGTTTTAGAGTTTTTCCCGCGTTACCGAACACGGTTGTGTTTGTATTCTCTAACGTGCCGAAATCTAGCCGATTGACAAATTAGATAGATCTCTTAATATGTTATACACGGTGCATACGTAAACACATCGTATTCGTAGTCAACATCTCATTGGCACTTACTTTGGTGATTCTAATGCTAAAACGACGGCTAAGTCCAAAAACACTGTTTAAACAAATCTCGCTAGCTGGATGTATCCGAATACGGCCTCGTTTCTATCATGTTAGCATGCTACAGAAGTCAAAGCAAAACGGGTTTGGTTTAGGTCTCAGAGAAGTAAGCACATAGTTAACAAATGCCTGAAAACATTCGTATCAATGCCGCCATATAGACAAATCACCATGCGTTGTACGTTTAATTGTATTGCTCGTTGAAGGGGAAACGCAGCGTTTTATTCGCCCTTTCTGCTATTTTGGCGTGAGCACGTATTCTGAGAGATTAGATGAACATTTACAAGAATGTTTGCCGAGTTGCTTCGTGCCCTCACTCATCTCGGCCTTTCTCACAGCAAGTAGTTTTCTACGAGGCACCGAATATAAGGTTTATGCTAGCGGTGGTTACGAAGAATGTCTTTAAGATGCCACTTTTTTCTGGTTGAATACATTTAGCGTATAATAATATAGCAATCTTTTGAAAAGGAGCAAACATGTTGCAACCTTACAGCGTCCACTGTTGTTCTAGTAGCAGTAGCAATATATAAGATAGTATTATGGTTCATATTATAGTTGTGTAATATATATATATATATATATATATATATATATATATATATATATATATATATATGTAACTTCTGCAGGGTCTAGGACACACAATAGTCCTCTTGAATGCGGTGTTTCCAACATGAGATCATTCTTTAGATGCCGCCAATAAAGGGATTGTGTTGCGCAACTTACTATTGCCTTCTCTTGTGTCGGGCACTCTCCTCTCTTTTGTGCACGTGTATAAAAAACAAAGCAGAGAGAAAAAGATACACCACAATAACCCCACGTCACCTCCGCCCCTCACCGATGTCTCCGAAGGGGGCAGAAGCGGAAGGGCGTGTGCTATTGCGCCCCCGATGGTCCGACGGATACCGCTAGCCACTTCGATGCGAGTCGCTGTCCTTCGCCCTGGCTTCTTCCTATCATCGTGATTCTCCCTAGCGATAGCACGCATTGCCCACATCTTATTGAGATGGCTACGTTGGCTAATGTGAGCGGCGAGTAACAAAGAGTAGTGGGGTAAAAGCAGGGGCGCTTGCCAACAGTAGCGCCATCGGTCCGACGGTGCTCATACTAATAAAACGCTACTACCGTTAGCGGAAAAACTAAGCCAACGATTGCGTCACGGCCAAAGTGGGCGGGCGGGCGGATCTCTCAAATTCCACGCTTTGCAACGAATGCTTCTTCTACCTACCGTCGAGCGACTTGGACAACAAGTCGTTAGGCCTATGACCCAGCACATATATCCCGTCTCTACGTACTCTGTGTGTATATGCATTGGCGTAAGAGCCTGTCCTTGAGCAATGAGCAAAGCGACTTGCCGCAGGTGATGCCAGCCGGGCAAGGCCAATGAGTAGCGACTGAGTTGTTGTTCGCACTACGATGAAAGCAATGGTGACTGCTCTGCCAAGGTCAACTACCTTGACAAAACGTTATACAATTTCAGAGGCCTAGGGAGGGTCGCGAACGACTTGGCCTTTTTTTGTCAGCATCGATGGCCTGATGGCGCCGTACTGACAAGAGAACAGTTTGACGTAGAAAGAGCAAGTTTTATTTTGGTCCTGGCTCTTTTATTTTGAAATGCGCGAGATACGCATAATCGATTTTGGGCCAAAAGCGTAATTTTCCGCTTGTCGTAGAGGTTCAAGAATGCCTCTATTTGCATCGCCGTTTCAATAAAAATAGATAGCCATATAAAATAAATACAAAGACAAATATATATATAGCTTTTTTATCCGGCTATCCATATATATATATATATATATATATATATATTTATACATGCAGTGTGTGTATGCACATACAATCCAGGGGATTCTTGGTCTTTTACTTTATACTTTACTATATACTACACATAGTACCCTTTTGTTTGAAACAAGCGTAATGCCGCTGCTATTCCTGCCGATTGAAACACTGCTGCACCATGATAGAAAAAGGCTGGGGTTACGTTGGGAGCACATCTGTGCAAAGGTAGAATACACAGATATTCTATAAGGAAGCTGTTTTTTTTTACTGTAGACCATTCTCCGTCATGTACGGACTTGGATCTCACCGTGAGGCTTATCTTCAATGCACCGAGGGCCGACATGTTGAGATATCTAAGGTTTCCCCTCCACAGTCATTGTAGCACTATTGCCGCACACTCGCCCTTAGCGGTATATGATTTATAATCCATTCTCAATGTTTAGAGAAAATTCGATCAACAATAGAGACCGAACCGGCGACACCCCTGCGGATGACAACCATGACAAACGCACTGGTCCCCTAGACCACGCCAGTGCAAAGCTATGCGACAATGATGTGGAGCGAGAAGGGTGGGACGTACAAAGAGGTCAGCGGGCATCGACAAATGTCTTGCTCTAATCGTGGTGTTAAGCACTAACTACTAAATCGTGTGGTTATCATTGCCACTAACGAACTTATAATTATCTCTCTCTATGCTAATTCTCACACAATTTCGCTGTTTCCTCGCGCCTGAACCGCATTGCGCGGCCATGCGGTCGGGACTCGAGGCGTGCAGTAAATCTGCAGTACGTCGTTGTCTCTCTATCTGTGCCCCTTCTCGAACTGCACGCACGTGCCAACGAGCAGCCAATACGATGGATTGCGTTCCGGCTGCTACTGCTGCAAACGCCTCTGCTTCGGCGTGCCAAGCTCAATGGGCGGCACGCTGCAGGACAATATTGCCGTTCGCTTTAAATTCGCCTTCATTGAGATCACGAGTCGTTCGTTGCTCTTTCACTTCTCTTCAAAAGGGAAAGCAAATTCAAATAAAACAAAATATGTTTATACATAAGATAAAGACGTCGTAATATATATATATATATATATATATATATATAGATATATACATATATATACATATATACATATATATACATACATACACAATCCAGGGGAGACTTGCTCTGAAGATCTCTGTTCTTTGCTCTTCGTTCGATTTAGATTCGTATTGTGCATATTCTGTTTGTCTGCCCTCTATTAATGTCTGTCTCTGTCTGCCCTATTGTTGAGATTCGTATACACTTCTGCCTTAGGGCGCTCCGCAGTCATCTGTAATAGAATGCTTTTCTAATCTGCGCGTGGGCCCTACCCTTGTCCTAACCTTGTGCTGTCGCCAGGTCGTTAGGCACGCTCAGTATACGTGCTTCCGTTCTGTACGCCTCTGTGCTCACCAGAATAACGCCGATAATCTTCGACTGGCAAAGTGAATTGGCGGTACGAGTGTCAATACGGGCTCAGCCTCCGATGACATTGCAAAATGCCGACTGACACCTGATAGGGGATGGCGTTTGGCAGCATTGTCTGAACGCAACTGCTCTGCCGGTGCGCTCGCTTCGCATCGGTGTTAATATCGACGAATTGTGGTTACGTTACTTGTAACGTGGTCTTCGCAAATAAAAAGTTGCTTTGCTGGGATATTGACGCACGTGCGCGAATTCCAGCCATGGTTTATCCTGCATCAACGTACAGCACAGCGTACTCTGGGGGGGGGGGGGTGGACCCGACGACGTCCGCCTAATCTAATAAGCTGGTACGCATTTGGTAGCGTAATTGAATTTGCATCTTTGCTATGCAATGCGACGTGACGCCACAAAGCCTATGCGTTTCAATGTGGCACATAGCGAGCGTGTGTGTCGGATACGTTACTTACTTCGCCTGTGGTTGAAGGTGGCCGACTTCTGCTTATCCGGCGATCTTAGCTTGCCGAATTGCCCAAAAATCCCTCGGCCGCAAAACAGTCTACGTTGCCAGTTGGCGTTAATTTCCTATGTAAATATGCTAGATCATCGAAGCCCATATGAGCGTTACTACTACTACTACCACTAATAATACGCTATACTTCCGTAATCATATGAGCACACAGAACCCGCAGAGCGCAAATTCCTCTTCGCATAAAAGAGGCGTGCGTAGAGCTGCGCTCTACATTTGAAGTGAGTTTACTCCTTGCATTGAACCTGCATCGCATGCATCCGTCTACCACCTTAAACATAAACAACATTGCATACTATGCCACATACGCTAGAACTGTTACGCCGTGCGGCGTGTTCTTGTCGGCGTAGCAGTTTAAATTAGAATTAAATAAACCGAGTTTTATACAATTGGAGCTGCGGCCCGCTAGGCCCGTGCACACATCAACAACAGTACAAAAATGTAGCGCCATAGATACATCGCACTCCAACTGACACGTTTGCCGTTCTGTCGTTGAAATACTTCCTTCAAAGCCACTGCCATGTGCAAAAATTGCGTTCACCCGTTTTTAGACAGCTCGAGCAGCAGCAGCGCACGTAATTTACAATGTCGAAACGTCTATCTGGGCCGGTCGGCATTGACGTTGTTCTGCTTACCTCTGCACACATCTAATTGAATCGGACGTTTGGTATTATTCTCGTGCGACGCGTTTGTCACGGGCTATTAATTTCACTACCCTTGAGACAACAACACCGCTTCTCGAACACACGTACCAGAAGAAGCAGTCACCCTAAAATGCTTCAGGATAAAAGCATTATCAGCACGGAAAGTGCAACGAACACCAACCAGCGTTGAATATACGGTTTCGTAGGGGTGTTGTTCGAGTGTGTAGCGTCATTTAACAGCCGATGTCAAAGTGGCATGGCTGCTTTGAAATGAAGTGCGTGACGATAAACATTCTTTTGGGCTAACGGTTCCTAACCCTAAGATAAGTGAGCACGCTTCTTATCTGTGGCAACTGGAAGGGTGACTGGTCTCATTAGGTTGAAAGAAACTACGCCGCCTCGGGGTGAACTGAGCCAGAGCCATTCAGATCAAGTGGTTCGGCATATCGGCACAGCGTCAGGTGTTGGACGAAGGGCCGAGAATCATCATCAGCCGGGAATGGCAGTGCCCTGGTGTTTTGATAGAGCTAGTCTTTGTTTTTATAAAGTTACCATTGTAGTTAGTGTTATACAATATATTGCTTTAGCTTTATGGAGAGTCAACTTTTATTTGCACTGACAAAAAAAAGTAGCTCGATGTTGTTCTCGAGTTGAGTCAATGTATCGCACATGAATAACGCATTACCATAGTAATGAGGACACCACAAAACAATAAAACTATAACATCGTTATACTTGTGATCTCAACAACACCTCTTGCAGACACTTAATACATATCGATCAGCAATTACCATGCGAGCTTCTTTAATTTTGATCACTGTCAAAATTTTGCTCCTGGTGATGAAAGTGTAATTTAGTACTTGTTCATGAATGTTGTTATTTCGTATCATCTATCGCAAGTTTGAATATCGGAAATTCTTAAAAATTCGAATATTAGAATATCTTCTAAGATGATTCGATAAAAACGATACGATATCGTTTTTCTGCGTCAAATTTTGCTGCACCCAAAGAGCAGATATTTTTTTCAGAGTCCCGGACGGTCATTAGACATGGACATTCAAAATGCCCACAACGGAATGTTTGATTTCATCTTAGTTATCTGTGTGCCAACGATACAGACGACACCGTAGTTGGAGCTCTATCCCGAATGGTCGCTTGCCACCCTTGAAAACCGTGCCTGCTCCACGCTTAAGGCTGTATAACTTATGAAACGTTTTACATAAAACGTTTTACATAAACGCATTTCATTGGCCCGGCATTTGCTGCAATGTCGAGTTGGCCAATTCTGTTCCTCTTTCTACCTACGCAGAACGTCACTCACATACACACAGCCAGCCAGCCAGCCATCCCGAACCCGAACGGACGATCACAGCACGGCGTGTCTACAGGCGATAGTTGACTGCTCGATTACAGCAATTGAGCTTGGCGATTACTTCCTCTGAGAGAGGAGAGTGTTCTTCCTCTTCTGGATAGGAAGGGAGAAGGGGGCGGCGGGGAGAGCCAATAGCAGTCCAGAAGCGGGGTCAACGAAGGCGAGATGTCACTCGAGGACGTCGAGGTCGCGGCGTTTCGTCGTCTTCCTGCTCCTTGTCCTTCATCCACGTCCGGCGTTACGCCTGCGTCCTTCGTCCCGCCGTGGTGCGGCCGGTCACCGTGGCAATTGCCGCGGGCTGCGTTGCCGCCTCGCGGACATTTCCTGAATTTTTGATCGATTCGATGAATTCAATTTTGAATTTAAATCGCCCACCTCTTGCGCAGTTAAGTGGCTGCCGCCTGCTTTTCGGCCTGCCCGCCTGTGAACGGAAACGCACTCGCCGAGGTCGACGGCCACTGCTCATCATGTGCACAGTGGGCCTGAGGTTGGGCGGCGATAGAAGGCGGAAATACCAGGAGTAGTCGAAGTCGTTCGAATGGAAACACAGAACATGCGGCGGCTAGCCTAGCGTACAGCTGCAGGTCGTGAATCGACCAACAAGGAAGACTTTCCTTGGGAGGAAAACGGACAGATAGGAACGCATAGGCTGAACAAAAAGAGCCCAAAAGAAGACGTGGTGGTGGGACAGAGAGAGAGAGGACGAGGACGAGAGATGGAAAGAAGAGAAAGGGGGGCAAAACCAATGGGCATAATAGCATATTAGAGCAGATAGGGCTGGCGATTAGAAGCTACTAAACTATAAATAAGAACAACAAAGGGAGCAGAAGCGACTATTAAAAAGAAGTCGCGCTAACCTAATAGTGAGTTCACATCGGGAAGAATGGTAGCGAGTCTGCGTGACGTCAGTTTGGTCATCTACTATTTGAGTGTGTGCTTACGCGCACTGCAAGCAAAAGCGGTAGTGTTCCGCCTTGCATCATACATAAGCTGCTCCGCGCACCCTCGGGACATCAGGCGCAGTTTAGCGGCGCACTAAGGTTTTAGAGCGCCCAATTAAAGAAAAAATTTCCAACATGGCATGTGTACCGTTCGAAAACTGCCCACGTATACACTTGATGTTCACTGAGCAGACTAGGTGCCGCCAATGGCCATGGCGCCAGACAGAGCGACATTTATTGCAAGCCAACCCAAAGTAGCCTCTATTATGATCAGTTATAGATGAACGCTGGCACCTTGTCCGTCAGGAACGGCACGAATAAGCGTTCTTACTCTTTTAGCTATGGAAGATGCGAAGAAGAATAGGTGCAAGGAAAGCGAGCCTGAGTTAGTTTCAAGCCCGCAATGAGTCCGACAACAAGGGTCCACCGGTATGCACTTTTGAGAGTGTTATACCATAAACGGCAATGCACACTAACTACTGTTACTAATGATAACGAAACAAACTGTAGAAGCCAGGTATTCTGAACGCAACATGCCATCCTGTATTGCCTTGTGAAAGTCATGTAGTCGCCCTTGCAGGACATGGCAACTGTGCCAGTATAGTTGGCGGTGACAAATGGCGGCGACAAAAATATCTCTGTTTTGTACGTGTTTCGTGTTGTAATGCAACGCTAACTGCTGCCCTCTACGTAGTAATAACACGTTTGTCAAACGTATGGCATGGTTTTGCGTTCTGCCATTGACGCTAAGTAGATAAATACACATTAGGCAATATATTTTTATATAATTTTTTTATAAGTTTCATTTAATGTACCTTATTTATTATTCAATTAAAGAGTTACAGGGATATATATATATATATATATATATATATATTTTAGTTGCGTGTAACCATTCGTAAATTTATCGTCACCCTGTGTTCTTGATTACTATTTGTCAAATAATAACTGCGTTAGTTTTTCTTATATTTTTATTTGACTCAACTTTTGAGATTGGTTAATATGGGTATATTTGTTTCCTACATAAATTTGCTGACGAAATGTAACGGATTAGGAGCAGAAACGTTTTTGTTCTGAGATGCCCTCAGATAGGAAGCTCGTTTAAAGGGACATTACACCATGTAATGCCATAAGCTACCTGTTACTCCTAAAATACTTGTCATGAGAATTAGTTATTAACTTTCGTTCGTTTCGGTCGTTAACTTATCTTAGGTTTTTGTTCTAAAAAATGAAGAAAAGAATGGTGAACTTTGAGGAAAAAGGATGCCTGCAGCCCTTTAGGGCTACCTTAGCTACTATATCTTCAAGCTAGTCAAACAAGGCCAAATCGCAGCAATATAGTCCAATGGGACGACGATTCATAAAATGACGAATGACGATATAAATACTGACTGTGCTAAAATACTATGGCTAATTGCATGAGTAATGCGAGCCTAAAACGAAGAAACTTATATATGAAGTTGAACATTGCAGTAATTGCGACTATACCTAGGACTAACTAAGACACAGTAGATAACTGTTTATAATGTACATTTAAAACAAGTGAAGAAAATGTCTGTGGACTCACACGAACCTCAGAGCCTGAATCCCTGTACATCGCCTGGCCTATGTCTTCCCCCCAGAGATCAAGAGCTAATTCATACGCCTGCAGTCTGCTTGCCACGTGGATAACGAGATCGAGATAAAGCAGATGCGTAGGGGGGTTTGGAGCAGAAGAAGAAGAAAACGTAGCAGGAGAAAGAAAAAATCATATCACAAGACTGTCCATAAGAAGGGCCTGTTCTGAAAGCGTTCGTTAGCCATAGTGCCTTTCTCAACTTATGCAAGGATATTTTCGCAGCGCGCAAAAGCAGCACACTAGGGTATTGCACTCAATAGAGAGCACGCGATATGTACTGAATAATCTGCTTGTAAACAACATTGAAGGCTGAGAATATGGAGCGTCGGCTGCCATTAGTCGTAGGACGTGCGACTTGCGATCTAGATGATCTAATTTAAGCGAGTTCTTGGTATGTGATGATGCTTATTGTCGAAAAAACGTACTAACGCCTCAAGGCCACAGCATCAGCCTTCCAGACGGCATGTTAGCAGAGGTAATACAATGTATGGTAAACAAACTCATAGAAATGTTAAACTGAAATGTGTTTTTACTGGAGTTAGGCTATAGAAACATCTAAAATAGTTTAGGGGCCAAACATGCATCTATTTCGTGCAAAGCATGCATCTCTTAGTGGAGCCTAACTAGTATATATAGAGCCATAGTTAAAAACTAAACATATTCATAGTGCGTGTTTTTTCTCAGAAGCGAAGTTAGTGAAACGCGTGTTTACCAAATTTACGTGTTATGAACATATCGCCGTGACTGCTGTAGTCTCACGGCGCACTTTGTAGACTATTTATCTAGGTTAAGACAAATGTCTTAATCTATCCTTAACACGTGGGCATGTTAAAATCGAAACCTCAAACGAGGCTGCTACGAAAATAATATAATAACAAATTGGAAGCTGTGTGCCGCTGCATGGATTATTCTCACACCCATTGGAAAAGCTCACAGTGGGGTATTGCACTTAGAATAGAGCACGCGATATGTACTGGCTGCTTGTAAACAATATTGAAGGCCGAATATGGAGCCTCGGTTGCCATTCGTATGACGTGCGACTTGCGAATTGGAGTATATTAATTAGGCGAGTTCTTGGTATGTGATGATATGTTTATTATTCAGTTAGTGTTCGAAAAAACGCAACGCCTCAAGGAAACGCCATCAGCGTTCCAGATGGCATGTTAGCAGAGGTAATATAATGCATGGTAAACAAACCTTTAGAGTTGTTTAACTGAAATGTGCCTTCACCGGAGTTAGGCTATAGGAACATCTGGAAAGTTAAGGGGCCAAGCATGCATCTATTTCGTGCTAGTGGAGCCTAACTCGTATATATAAAGCCATAGTAAGAAACTAAACATTTTCATAATGCGTTGCCTTTGGTCAGCAGCGAATTAGTGAACTGCGTGTTTACCAACATTTCTTTGTATTCGATCTCATCTATGCTACTCCAGGTGCTGGACATGGAGATCAATGCAGAAAATGCGAGAATTTAGGGATCTACCAGCTAAGGATTGCCGCTTGCCCTGACTGAATTTGGGTACAATTTTTTCAAGGACTTTCTGAGAGGTTAAAATGATGACTCTCGAACTTGGTCTAGTTAGTTAAGCTGTGACTTTACGTGCTATGAATCATATCGCCGTGACTGCTATAGTTTCACGACGCAATATATAGACTATGTAGAATATAGACTATGGAGACAAGTGTCTCAATCTATCCTTAACACGTGTACATGTAAAAATTGAAACCACAAACGAGGCTGCTACAAAAGTAATATAATAACAAGTTGTAAACTGAGTGTACCTCTAGATGGATTATCCTCACAGCATTTGAAAAGCTAAGACATTGGCAAGTTACATGTTACACCTATATGCACTTACACTGACACCTATACGCAAAGTATTGCCGGCAAATACAAAGAAGATGTTGTCCTCACTCACTAAATTGCTTTCGCCGTAATAAGTATTTTTTAGCTGATAAAAGCATTGAAACGAGCTATGTTACACGAGCACTGAAGACCGGAAAGCAACACGAGATCTCCACTCACAAGCCATGTCTTTCTGGCCCACTGTTGAAAAACTCCGCTGAAGTTTTTCTCCGACGGGTCGGTGTCAAGTGTAACTAGTGCACGCGAAACCCATTGTCTTGAGTGGTAAAAATGAATATGAACGGTTTTGCTAGAAAGAAGCTAATTACTTCTATGGCTAGCCGCGTATGCGGCTCCAGGCAAGTTTTGACTTGAACTAATGACTTTGTATGCATGAGTAGTTTTCACATCACTCGTCGTGTGCGTAGAATCTGCGCCAATGTATCAGATCAGTCCGTCGTAAGGCAAGGAACGGCCAATCAACCGTTCTACTGCCCTCGAACCTGTGCAGCCATAGTAGCGCTGCAAGCCGGTTGTGTCAAGTTGTAAATGGCGTTGATCGCGGGCATGGCCACAACCGAGTTTGTCCGAGTTTCACGATCATAAGCTGTCTGTATTAGTCGAGCCCGGTGGCGTGGAGGGTGCATTCGTCTGCGCCTCGCAACCGGAGACCGGACACATCATACATTGGTGCGCGGGTTCGAGCCCCATCGTTGCACATTTGTATTTATGGAAGTCCGTCCTATGAAGCCATACGAAAAGCAGTCCCGTAGACGTTAAATCTTGGCTGAGCCTGGTCAGCCCGAAAACTTTACTTTAAGCTGTCTGTATTAGCGTGGCCCGTGTTCGCGTAGATGGTTAATCGTTAAGTACATCGACGCCCTATGGCAGTCGTTGCTGAACATACATACGAAGAAACCGTACGTCGGGTGCTCGTATTCGACGTAATTGTAGTTGTATCTAGCGTACATTGCATCCACATATACATATATATATAGAGGGACGCAGCGCGGCAGCAAGGACTGAATCCACCACTAGCTTTCCTGTCCGGCCTTGTCCGACAACAAAGTGTCTTGTCTATCTGACAAGTGCTTCAGGCCGTTGGCAGGCAGCCTTTCGTGTCGTGTTCTGACCCCATCCGAGTTAAAGTACAAACGCGTATGGTAACCTTACGTGTAACGTCACGGTAAGTGAGAACATGTATACGGAGAAGCCATACAATGGTGCTCGTGTTCGACAGTACCATTGTACATAGCGCACATTGCCTTGTTTTTTCAGCCATTAGAAGTACGTCTTGTATTATTGTCGATTGTGTCGAGGCGCGCAACCAACAAAGGTAGAAACAAGAAGAAAATACACAAAATACGGTGTCTAATAATAAAACAATTGTTTTACTATTAGACATCGCCTTGATACTAACGCTTGCAGGTTTAGGCTCGTTCCTGCTGATGCGTTGAACCTGCTTGATGTGCTACATTGCATCATGCTGCTACATTCATCTGGTGGAGCTTATATATATATATATATATATATATAGTCCTTATTATTATTGTTATATATATATATATATATATATATATATATATATATATATATATATATATAGTCCAGTGACGGGAATTATGCGAACGCGATAAAGGTGAATAGGTGCATTTAGACGCTATCGTGCAGCGGGCACCTTTGACTGAATGCGAGCGAGGTTAAAATGTGGATGTCAGAGCGTTCTAAAGGTATATATATTTCACCTTTCTATATAAGGAGCGCTTAGAGTAGAAGGGTGCGCGAACACGTTGAGATATCTAGAGTCTAACCCCAACAGTCTTTGTGGTAACATGGTCGCTGACTCTCAGCGGTATGGTTTCTCGATTAACAGCAGCGTGTTCGTATACCGACGACACCCAATAGAAATCATGACTAGAGCACTGGCTCTTTATCATTAGCCTCACAACGATCAGCTCAAACATTGTAACTTGTTATGTTGTGTAGCCGTCATTTTCCGAATAGCTACCATTCCAAGGATGGAATGTCTCATCTATAAACTTGTTTCATGGTTGAAGCCGGTGACCTTCACCCGCCGACAGCCTTCCAAGAGTACTCGCGGCACGCAGAGGTAAATTACATCATTCAACGTGCAGCGGTTGGAATGGCCAAGCTGAACGTTACCTTAGAACTAAGAGGACTTGAGCTCGAACATAATAGGATACGGATGATTGGTTAAAAAACTACTCTGGTCGCACGGTAAACGTACAGTAGTACAGGGACACTACAGTATCTTAAGCTGCAGCGCCTCAACTCTACCGCCACTGGATAGGAATTGGAACCCAGCAACATGCTAGAATCGAAATGAAACGAAATTACACGAGTCTAGAGAATAGGTGTCATGTTGTGGCTATATTTTTGTATACTTAGTGAAATACACATTCAAACCTCACATGTGTACATGGCAGGAACAATTAAAGTCAAACAATTATAATAACAATATTAATTGCAATGTTTTCCATTGTAGCACTCAATTTTTAACATTGTGAAACAGTTAATCATGTGCAATTTATTGGAAACAAGTACTTGCCATTTGTCGCTTAACCAGATGAGAAGCCTATACTTTAGAGGAAGTCTTCTTCTTATGGTACATATAGCACGTTTATAAATAGGAAAATAACTATAGCGCTACGGTTACTAAATAAAAAAAAAATATTTAAGCTTGATCGGAAGCTTACCGCTGAAAAAAACAGATGAAGAGATTTCACTAATCCCTTGAAACTTGCCGCTAGTAGCTTGCTATATATATATATATAGATATATTAAAAGTAAATTCTAACGCGGAGCGAAGGGCCTATAGGCATAGCGGCAAATGGGCCGTCCATCAACATCGCAGGCCATCGAAGACGCCCGCTCTGCCTACTATGCTTTGAAGCTTTTAGTAAGAGTACATCGAAACGAACGATGCATCCTGTCCGTATGCAAATAGTGAAAATGCCACTGGATCTACAGACCAGAATCGCCTTTATTTCGACAGGCGATGGCCATATTTTCGGTTCGCTTATGCCGCAGATTGTTGACACAAAACACAGACAGTTGCGGAAGATCTTTGTGGTTCGATTCACGTCCCCGCTCAAACACTACGCTGCCCAGAATGGCCGCTCGGTGGATAGAAACGGCTCTGTCAATGGAGTGGCATTTCGTACCGTATAAATGCTAGACACTAGCTCCATTCAGTCCGAGGGGCATTGAACTAAACGGTGAAGACGCTTCTGGCAGCTTTCCATGCTTGATAGTTGCAAAAAAATGGAAAAATGTGGCCTGGGGCACCCGATCGCCAAAATAGAAACACACGATTATTGGATCTCTCAAATGTATTGCCAACAATTTAGATCTGAAAAATACCCTTGGTTAACCTGTTAGCGTTATAAATAAACAAAATCGACGCATATATATATATATATATATATATATATATATATATATTAAGGCGAGCACTGCCGAGTGTGCAAACGTATTGTAAATGATTAATAAATAATCACAATATTTTCTATACATATATATATATATATATATATATATATATATTTGAAATTGCAAATATTCTAGGTAATTCCCTCCGCCGGGATTAACCTTGGGTTTTCCGATTTTTACCTTTACAACGTTTGTTTTTATACATATCCGCGTTTGCACAAATTTCTCAGGCCGCTTTTTTTCGGTAGGATACAGAAGGGAAGTTGCCGACGCTACTATGCCCGAACTCAGAGAGCTTAGTTTAGATGGCACAACGGCAAATGCGTTCCTTTGCAGTTGACCTCTGCTACAGAACGAAGCTGGTTGGTTGTAGTTAAACCCAATTATTGTTCGCATTTCTCCACCTCCTCTTCTCAGGATCGCTTGCGTAGGAAGATGATACTATTAACTTTTGCCCTCCAGTTAGACGTACAAATGTATATCTGCTCCAAAGTAGTTTATATATATATATATATATATATATATATATATATATGGTAACAACAGTGCATGCATATATACACCATTTACACAAAAATACAGTGTATGGTAAACTCTTTTTAGGCGGGAGGGTCGTATAACTTGTTTCATAAATTAATTGTTTGAATTGAATGGGGGACAAGTATGCTTTTTCCGAATTAAAATTAATTCAGTAATTTTTGTTATACAAATATGACTGGTCGGATATCACTTTACAAAATGTGCGGTTGGAAGAGAACACATAAGTCGTTTGTGTTTTTTCCGAATAATTGTTTGGAAACGCTGCTTCGTTTGAAGGACATCCAACGCTGGATATGGGAAACGCGTTGTAATCGTGCTTAGGAAAGTCTGCAAACATCGGAATCCTGTGATATCTTATGTTTGAGCTTTCACGCTCAATACATTAATATTTTTTTGATTATCTACCCTTTAAATAAGCGCACTCAAGAAAATTCGTATTTTTGTAGGGATCTTTTTTGTACTAAATCGGTGTTGGTTCGATTCCGTAATATGATTACCCCCTTTGCCCATTTACCATAACATTAATAGTATATAAACGCAAGTTATTCATATCTGTCCAAAATACCTTCTACTACTTTGAAGATGCTCGATGCATCGAGTGCAGGACATTGTAAAACATGTTATCTACACACAGTGTTTCAAAATATTTGCAGATTTATTTCAAAACAACTGCCATGTAGGCAGCACTGATTACAGCACTGATCTATTATTTTGCGACCCCACTCTATATGTATCCCTACTTGAACGTCGTAAAATGCTTTATTGCAAAATGAATATTTTTAAAGTTGTTTATTGCCAAATATTCCGTTCCTTAAATTACGTTCTTCTTGCTGTATGCTGTCAGTGCACTATAGTGTCTCGTCCGAATTCGTTTTGTTTTGTTTAAGTTGCTTTTTGAACGTGCTCTTTCGATCAGTTGGTTTGCGCCAGTGTGGTTTGTGCGTCCCATTGGACGCCTGGCGTCTGATATGATTACGGTAAGCCGTTTTCGCCACTTCCGCTCCAGATGGTGGACTCCCATGCCCTGCCGTGTTGAACTGAAGAGGGATGCTAACGGCTGCTGTACGGCCTACGTCTGGCGTAAAGGCAACATTTTAAAATCTTAAGCCTAAAAGCTTAAGCATAGGAAATCACGGAATCATGATTTTGCGAACTTTTCTCAACACGACTATATTGCCAGCGATGGAACCCCTTAACGAAGCTGAATTTTCTTCCGAACGCGCCTGTATACTCGGCTTCGCACTCTCTGCCAATTGCTACCATTTGGAAGTAATATACGGCCGGTCACATAGGTATAACCAAAAATTAGCAATTTCACTCCTAAACAAGACCCCCGCCCACCATTCCATTTGGAAAACAGATTTCTTTTTTCTAATAAGTTGTACTATCCTCTAAACGAAATGCACCAAATACTGCCACACTCTGTTTGCTAAAGTATATACAATAGCTCACTGAAAATGAAAATAAACATACGTCTAAACGCGTACAGAGTGCCACGTATTGAATGTCTCTACTAGTTTATCAATAGCCTGTAACAGTCGGGCATTTCTACCGACTTCGATATAAAACCCAACAATATTTCTTGCTAAGTGGTTGTGACAAAACCAGACGCATAGTGTGTGAATAATGCAGCTGTCTAAATTGTTATTTCGTACAGAGTTTGCTTGTGTGTTAATTCCTCATTCCTGCCTTGTGGTAATGGTGAAACGGCACTAACGTTGAGGAAGTAAACCGTGCACTTTTAATTAGCGCAACAGTGGTTCATGTTTCCACTTTCGAGTAATAGCTCGCACGAAGCAAAGCTGTTGTAGTTCCTTGGCACCTTGCATAATAGTAGCTTAGTCCATACTTAATTGCCAGTGAAACAACAATCTTCTTTCTGTTTCGATTTTTCTCAATTTTGACGCTTTTCAAATGGACGGCTGAAACGTACCCACGTTTTATCGACAACTGTAGAGCCAGCTGGCGGATACTTTTGTTGGTCGAAAGCCCTCACGCTCATTTCAGAAAACTTAAATTATTGTATGTGTTATTACCAGTTCGACATAAATAACCAATCGCTCATATTTTAATCGCAGTCGACAGAATTAATGTAGGCTAACTTCAGCAACAGAGGAGGCTTAGAGATCCTTTTAGTTTCAGCTCAGCGTTTATAATATATTGCATTTCTGAGCTGTGCACAGTTGCAGTCGTTTCATAGTCGGCTTACTAAGATGTCCAATTGGTCTTTGTCAAAGCTTTTCATGTACTTGCTCACCGAGCATCTTCCTGTGAGACGTGTCTCACCTAATTTTGTTTTTATGAAGCGATGAACGTCGGCGATCCACTAACGATCAGGGACAGACGTGATCAGTTTACATCGGCTTAGAATAATAATGGATTTCTCCCAAGTTTCGCTTGAACGTAACCAAAATCTTTAGCCATGACTAACCTAAAAACGTTTTCATTTTTTTGCTTTACTTCCTCTTTGACCCAAACGTATAAGGGTTACTTTGCGATAAGTTTTGTGAAAAATGATTAAGCTTGGTTTCGCTATTGATGAGAGCTGTCGCATTTTCAAATAGTATAGGGATGATCTTATCCTAGAATTGCTTAGGAAGCTTAGTGGCGAGTACGATATTGAAGGTTCAATGTTCATTGTGGCTGAAGGCTCAAGCACATTACTGGCCGACTTTTAACGGCGGTTCCCCACGACTTTCGCCCGCTGGCATTGGAGACACTGGGAGAAACCCAGGTCCAAAAACGCCCAAAAAAAACACAACGTGTCGGCAAGGAGCTCAATCCTTTAACAGGGGACATTAGAGCTGTCGAGTACCTGCACCCGAGACTATTGCTGGACATTCAGCGAGGTTAACGCCGCTTCTGTGCGTAGAACTCGGCTAAACTGGACACTGCCCGAATCTGGAGTATATGTGACGTTTTCACTTATTTTATCCGGTCTACACGTTCATAAGGAGACAATTGTTACCTCTTATATATAAATAAATATAGCTATAACTATTACACACGGCGGATCTTAACCAAAGAAACTGTTACAGTACAATTATCCTCAGGCTTAGGGGCAATTTCAAAGCATGGCCACCAAACAGATTGGCGTGTCACTAACAGACACCTGGAGATCACTAAACAGGCAGATACCAAATGTGGCACCTATATATATATATATATCCGATATTTATTGTAATTCGATGTACGAAAAATTAGAACTAGTTTTTCAGTTTAGATGTTATGAGTGTCGGAGTTTAACAGTCGGCAGTAAACCTGACGACTTAGTATTGGAAAAGATCGCACTTCTATTGATGACTGCGTCTTCACTGAATGGCCGCTTTAACGTTTTTACAAACTCCGTCGATTTGGGGCTCGGTTCCGATATTATTCTAAGCACAGGGACAGTTACTAAATCTGGTCCTGTACGCGTGCTTGGCAAGATGTCTTGATGGAAAGACGATTATCAAAAAATAAATAAATAAAACTAAGCTCATGTCAACAGTAGAGTTAAAAAATTGGCGTTTTACCATTTTGGGGGTTAGTGGGATCTAAATGTTTATTATTATTATTATTATTATTATTATATTATTATTCGTCGAGTCGTGCTCGTGCGAAGATGTCGCCAAGGCACTTCGCACCTTTCCATCTGGTGCGGCGGGAGGTCTCGTCGGCCCCACGTGCGACATTTCTGCTACCGGAGACCACAACTGAGATGTGCTGAGGACACTCGCTATAGTATGCCACATCATACCTAGCGGGTAAGTTCCCGAGGCTGTGCGAAGCGTCATATATAGTGGGCGGCTTATCGTCCTGCGAAAGAAAACCGGGGAGAACCGACCCATAGCTATTAACTCTCTCGCACTCTGCGTAGGTGAGCTGCTTCCCCAGGTCAATGTGAAAAAACTATCTGCAGCTACGGCAGATGGGTACGTCACTGATAATGGGACGGAAATAATTGCTTACACAGCTCGCACCTGTCTCCAAAACAACAGCAAATGTTGCCTCTTAAAATTAGATTTAAAATTGCTTTTAACTTAAACAAACGAGGGCAGCTCTTCGCAGAGGGCTCCCGGAACGTCCCGGCCCTCTAATCAATGATGCACCAGGCGTATAGCAGACCGATCCTTTTTGACAACGACCCTTCGGTGTCACTTGAAGACATCAAGGATCTTAGAGCCTAAGCCTAGAATCGAGGGTTTAAGACGCTCGAGAACAAGGTCTGAATGCGGGCATGCCTACCGGTCCTGTTGGGTGGAATGGGCATTTGCTCTGCTCTCGAGCGTGGCCGACGACCAGTTCCGTGCCTCCAGTGACCGCGGTTTTGGCATTGCCATATTTGACAGAGAAAGGAATGTCCATGAAGTGAAACGGTGGATGAGCGCCGCCTTCACCGACTTAGCTGCACTAAGCTGGCGGGGCGTACGCAGGGCCGCCACGATACCATCAATGACATCCTTGGGCGTGCTTTCAGACAAGCCGGCTACCGTGTCACACTGGATCCTGGTGGACTACCAAGAAACGACAGACATCGACCGGATCGCCTTAACAGCCGGGACTGGGACCACTGGGGTCGCTGGTGTAGAACGTCACTGTCTCCGGCACATACGCCCTCGTCCATCGTGCACTAGCCAGCGCGGGCGTCGGCCACATCATTCGCCAACGGGAGATGCACAAACGGCGCTTATACGCGCATTTTCTTAAGAACCACGTTGCAATGGCGTTCGGTTCCGAGTCATTTGGCGTTTGGGGCAAGGACACACTCAAGCTGACAAACGAGTTTGCGAAGAAGGGCTTTGAGAACACGGCAGAACTAAGATCGACCGTGCTCCTCCTACAAAATGTGTCATAGGAACTACACAGAGGCAATGCCAAGACGATATTAAGTAGCCATCAAACTCGAGCAATAGTAATAATATAGGCAATAACGTAGATTAAATAATGCACCTCACACGTACTTTGACTGGCATTGAAGCCTAAGAAGGTTCGTGCAGAAGCAAAACATGTCAACGAGTTGCCTCCACCGATGTAAATTCTCGGTAAAAGTCTATCTATCTGATTCCCCTCGTGTTCCCAATATTATCCGTCGGTTTGAAGGACGATCAACTGGACAAAAAGCAAATTACGACAAGGCGTCTACCGGCAACGACAACAACAGAGACAATACGAAACGCGTCTTCCACATCAAACAAATATTGTTGAAATATACCGCGCCGTTGCGTCTAGTGGCATCAAATGGACCGCTGCGCGTTCTCTGATGTGGCAAACACAATTACCTTAATTCGTGCTTAGTTAATAAAGGGAAATATGCGGCTTAGTTGAACGCAGCTAACGCGTTCATATATATATGTGTGTGTGTATTGCTTACCTTAGCATATACAGTATCTCACCCGTTGGCTTGATGCGAACTAGCACGTTGGGTACGGTCACGAATTGAAATTCGGCGTGCTTGGCGTTGGCAAAGAACACCTCGGGTTTCCAGATGCGTTGCACCAGTTTTGGGTCGTTGAGGTCGAGTGCGCGCGAAAACGCGTTCTTAGCAAACCGGTCATCCTGCCAACCTTGACGCAGGTACAAGTCTACCTCGTAGTCCTGTAAACAAGCAAAACCACAGTTCGCTGAGGTTAGAGTGTGATTGATGAAAAACTTCGAGGTCGAGTGTCGAACAGCTACGAGTCCGAAAGAGTGGGGGAGGGACACGAGTAATGGGCGCAATTGAGAGTGTCTCACATTGGTCGCGACATATGTATATTGAGCATTCCCGAAACCGCCTGTATAAAAAGCCCCTGAAAACCCGACGTTAATTTGCATAATTACTCGACGCGCGAGGACGGGCTGTTTTGCTTGGCACGTACGTTCACTATATAATTCTAAATTAGTATGCTAATGCGCCTTCGTCAGACTCAAACACTTTTGTATGTTCGAAGACGAAGCATTAAGCATTTACCACTGGTACGCGAAACGCACCAGTGGTATTCCTGTTGCCGGAACCTCTCGTGGAGTCTCTGTAGGTTTTGTAGGTAGCACTTTGGTCTGGTCCTGCAGATGACAGTCGTCACGTGTACACTAGGTACATAGTGCATGGTAATCACTATCTGGCATGTTTCAACGCGTTGACATTAAACGTTTCTTACGAGGAGGACGAGTTGTGCATTTTATCGGGTGTGTCTGCGGAGCTGTGCACCCGAGTGCAGTGGAATGCGCAACACTGGAGCAGAATCGGTAGTGCTTATAGTCTTTGAGTTACTTCTTTCGCCGCAAGGGCGAAGTAGATCAAGGATCATGACGACAACACCTCATATATGAAGCAAGTGCATTATACTCAGTATGCACTTCGTTAAGTGAAATAAGCAAAATTGAACTAAATAGTATAACCTGTCAGATATCAGCAGCCTTTATTAAGCGCTATTGAAAGTGCACATTTTGTCGGTCAAAATGTCTCCTCCCGAATAAAACATGAGTGCGCGTATAGTTTGCGTGCACGCTGGCAAAGCTCCCAAAGCAAAATCTAGCCGGTTACACAAGCTTTCAATTTTTACTGAATACCACATCTGTAAATTCAGTTGACGAAACACACACTTGTGACACCATCGACACTGGTTAATCTTCATTCTGACTGTCTTCATTGCGCGCGATGTCCACACGGGGCACGTTTATATAATGTTTGTACCCTTTTGAGGTACGAGCTACCGTATTTATTCCACCAAAAGTTCAAGTAGAAAGTTTACATTGATCTATTCTCAGTGAATACAAGGACTCAGGATGTGACTCGAATTAATTAACGACTCCTTGTGGCTCCGATCTCTTTTGTGCAATTTGAAAATAGTTGAATGAAATAGTTGAATGAAAATAATTATCATGTACATTAGAGACACTCGGCCCCATCAGCACAGGTACAGCAAAACTCCTGCAAGACATCGGAAAACGAATCGAAGACGTTACGGGCGATCGACGCGAGGCCATGTTTTTGAGACAGATGATGTCTTTGGCCGTGTGTAGCGGGAACGTAGCTTCCATTATAGGCGCTATGAACTGACAGAAAGCGAACAGAGCAGGATAAACATGATTTAAACGTTCATACCTCACAATTGTATTAAGTAAATAATAATAATAAATGATAATTATCATGTTCAATACTTTGCAACGTCAAAGCATCAGGAGTCAATACGGGTCATATTCGACGTAAGCTTATAGAGACTGGGAACGAAGCGATCAAAACGTTACAATGTCGTCGTTCTGGTTCGTAAAATTCGGCCACCTAGACAAACTTCTCGCTTAGGAAGGACGTCCATGCAGCAGAACAATTTTCAAATAAAACTCACACGAGTCAACAAAGGGTGAAAGGACAGGAAACACCGCTAATGAAGAGTGACAAATGAGATTTCTACCGAAATAGCGGCCAGCACTGTGACAGCAGACTGGGCACCAACGACAGCAATGCGTCTGCTGTCTACGCTTGTAACACATAGCGCGGTGAACTCAAATATTTTTACATGTATGTCTATTTCAAATTGCCGACCTACGCCAGTGACGACATCTATCAAGCGTCTATATGTGCGCTGCGACAGCATTGAATCCACATTTCATAAAACCGAAATCTCAAGCCATCTTCGCCAGATCGTCAGATACTTGCAACTTAGATGTGGACTTTAGCAGACAGATCGCCAGGACACTCAGGCGTATGCTAGTAGCTAGCCAACGATGATTTGCTTGAAGCAGCTTGACTGCTCAAAATTGCGAACTGCGGGTTCACAGTAGTGCAGTTGCATGACACGTACCGAAAGTGTCTTGCATAGCAGACGGGAAACGGGTGCGGGGGCTAGGACCGGGACTCTTCTTCTCTCTAGTTAGCCGACCGCCACTAAAGATTGGTGTCGGTCCAATAGCAATCCAATAGCCAACTAAGGATTGGAATCTATCAAAGCTTCTGGTTGTACCGCTGCTGTAACTGGCAGCATCCACAGCGTTTACTCAGATGTAGTATGTTATGCGACACGCGCGTCAACCCTTACAGAATTGAAACTCTTCCTCAGGAACCTTTATGTCTACACCACCCTGCACGGCTGCATTACGATCCAGACGTCTGAACTTGCTCAGAGATATGCATATGTTAATAGAAACCACTGATTATATCTGAATATTCAGTAGCTGCTGTTCCTAGTTCTTACTTCTTTTCGATAGCCGCATTAAACTCGTTAGTACTTTGTTCTACCTCATCCTCCCTCTTTCTTTTTCTGTATTTATAAACACTCTCTGTATATATATATATATATATATATATCGCACATTGAAAACAGACGAATGAAATAATTTCACCTGCTGGTATATTACAGCCCCGCGGCAGCCTAGGTGTGGTAGAAGTGTGGTACCTGATTATCTATGCTAGGCTCGAGCTGGTTGGCGCTCGGCCCACAGTGAAAAGACGTTGCCCTTAATTGCTTACACGGGATTCGGGGGGGGGGGGGGGGGAGGACAAAAACAAAGCCCGTGTCGCCTTGTTTGGGCCGCGGGCTGTATGTGATAATGCCGTTTGTCTTCTACCGGCAGAATTCTGTGCTTCCGTTGCGCTTCCGCCCACCAAACACAGAAGAGGACAGGCAAATGCCATGTTTGCCTCCTAATACCGTATAGAAGAAACTAAGTCATTCAGATATCGATGACGCCCTCCCCTCCCGTACGCGGCCACCCAATTCCTGTCTACCACCGCCACCAACTACCAGCCACCACCACCACAACACTTATGGCGGAATAGCACTCGACGCCATTTAGGGGTGGTCGTATCTCTCCCGGCCTATTACGTGTGCGCCCCTTAAGTTTGCTAGCGGTTAGTCTCTATACGGGTTTATGTGTTGCTGCGTTTGATTGCAGCAAACACGCCGTGCTACAAGCGTACTCATCGCATTGTGCTGTCCTTGTCGTTGCTAATGCGAAAAATCAGTGGCCGCGGGGCAATCTCGGTGACTCTCCGTACTCCTTCTTAGCTTAGCTTTTTATTTGGTTACTCGGATGGCTCGATCGGACTATATTGAGAACGCGCCGTTGGCGTAATTCGTGTAGCTTCATAGATGCTTGTGTTGCTTTCGTTTCGATTATTCGCGTCACGTCGTTGACAAAGAGCGTTCCGTTGACTTTGGTTCCTGCACGGATGTAAACGTTCCACTAGACCCCAAGTTCCGTAAAGGAGTATAACAGACTGTGTTGAAAAAGATCACGTGTCATACTGATAAACGCCAACTTCGAACAGCAAAAGGATTAGGCCATTTATTTCTAGTAAGTGAAGAAAACGAATGGCAGCAAACTCGGCAGTGCTCGCCTCAATAAAAATTGTGGTAAAAAAGTGTCACGTGAGGTTAAGAATTAGGTGTCCATGTCCTTGCCTAATGGCAGCCCTCGCTCTTATGAACCCTGTGCGAGCGGTATATCCCCAAGGTTCCTTGCAACGTTAAGACGGTAAGATCCACAAGATTCCTCTTCGTGACGCCGAGCCCAGGAGCGTACTCGCAGGTTCGGAGTCCTATACACCACTTATAGAGATAGTGATAGATCCGAATCTGCGAGGGTTTTGCGGTTCGGGGAGCGCCGCTCTTAGGAACTCGACGCCATATTTGGTGATCTTGTCTTGCCGCGCTTTTGCCAAGTCCCAGTTCGGGCCGCGAACCTCGGCATCTAAAACCCAACCTTGGTAGGTGTTGTTAATACGAGGTCGGGCTTTAGACCCGGTGCACCCGGTATATAGTTCTAAAAAGGATAGGAAATAAACTATACTAAGACAACAACTTGTTTAAGGATATATATCATAAAATATTCACAGCTATACGAGCCTTGATGATATGCGCAGTAGTGTTTTGATTACCCCCTGGAAAATAGTGCTGTTTATGAGTTCTTACACTTGCAGTGCACTCAATCATGTGTCAAAGTGAGAAACATGATCCCAAAAAGTCGGTAGATAACAATAATAAGCCTACCACCTAGGTCAAGAATAACATATGCCTTAGAAGACTTGTGCGGAACCTGTAAAAAGCGGTTCCATCACACCCAACTTTCCCTACTTTGTCTAGACTGCAAAGTCTGAATTCATGTTCCTTTCTGTCGCCCAGTCATCCGGCCTAGCCAAGTTTCGTTCACAACCATTCTAGTGTAAGCAGTGTTTAAGCCTTTTAGCAATTCAGTGCACGGCGGATTGCCAACAGATTCAGATCATGGCTCTGTCAGCAATAACATTGACGCCTCTAATATGGCAGCCCGCGTACTGCAGGCAATCATAATATCACCTCGTTAGTTGGCAGCAACAACTAAAACAGACGCTCAGCTAACAAAACGATTAACCCAGCTGGAGCTTCAGCTGGCGGTATATATGTATATATGAGGAATACGGGAAACGCTTTCGCGAACCTTCACGGACGAACCCAAATGACAAATATTTGTACAAGAACGAGCAGGACAAGAAACAAACTATAGCAACGAATAGTCTGAAACAAGCGTATCCGTCTGCTTATTCCGTCTGCATTTGTTTATCGAACTCCTTTCAGATTCTCAGTGGCCGCCAGCCTGTATGCTCGTCTACGCATAAAGTCTTTAATTAGACTAGCCGTAAACAATGACGACAACAACAATGCGTTGCAGCTGTGCAGTACAGATCATAGCGTTCTCGTTGTCGTAGAGGTGGTGGTCAGTGTAGTAGAGTGTTCTTCTGTACTGTCATCGTCGCACAAACCATCTGGCTGGGGGCCGCAGCTGCGTTGCCAGCGTCGCTGTAAAGTGTTGTCATCAACGCTACTGTCAACAGGGTCTAGACATCCACGTGCCGGCAGTGCTATCGCGGTCGGTCGTATTCAGCTAAACGGAGTCGCAGCTAAGCAGCTAACATCACCGCCTATGAGAAGTTATTGTTTATTTTAACAATGAACAATAACATTTCGTAGGTGCTTCTAGCGAGGACGTTCTTGGGCCGTATCCCTCGGCGCGCAAGGAGCCGACGAAGGGGCAGGGCGTTTAACCGGACAAAAACCAGGACGTCCAGCCGGACAAGAACCAGGGCGTTTAGCCCGATAACGCCCAGGACGATTAGCAGCATTAGAAGTGGCAAATCATGCTGGCCCTAGACGGGAACTGGCAGCAGAGAGTCAAAGCAACCAGAAATAATGAAGCTGAATTAGGAAAAATACAACGTCACGAGAAAAATAAGGCACATGCAAATCGTAGTGAAAAATTCAATTTAACGGCCAAAGTTACTAGCAAGAGACTTAACACGATCAGAGAGAGAGCAAGACGTGCCGTTAAACGGCAGCGAGTTGCGAAAAAGCGGGCCGACAAACATGACAGATAAACGTCATAAACGACTTGATATCACACTACGAAATAGCAGATAAACTAAAAGACCTCTTATTGAGAAATGCCAGATTGTACATACAATAAATATCAGAGCAGAGATAACGAGCATTCCGAGCAAAAGTCTCTACCGGCTCGTCTAACACGGGAGGGAACATGTCAGGGCTGCCTCATGCTACATAGCTAGCCAGGAAGGAACCAGAGCGGTCAATAAGCTCCTCGATTGCATCGCACAACAGTACAACGTCCAGACTAGGGCCACCTAAGAAAAACGCGGCAGTGAGACACAACACAACAGGCGAGGAGGGCCAGAACCAAGCGGCACCTCGATTCTTCTGTAAAGGGAGAAGGGCGCCTCCTACGCCGAACGGGATTAACTCTTATAGGCCAATTTACCTAGTTAGCATGCTGACTAAGTTACCGAGCGAATACCGGAGTTCCGCTGGCGATGCTTTGGAGAGGCGGGCGGCCTCGTCAACACAATACAGATTTAGAAGAAGCCGACTAGTCCCTTCGGTTGTAGAGCGGATGCTTACCGGGACAGAAGTCCTGCACCAATCCCCGCCTAGAACAAGGGGCTTGCTACTGATTGTAATGATTGGCGGTAAAAACGCATTTAAGAGCCTACTTTAACGGGCAATTTGTGACACACTACTGAGAAAAATAGTCTCTTCTTTCTGTGCCTTGCAATCTTGGCCAGCATGAATGAGGGGCGTGTAGTCAACTACTACACGCCCTACAGGCATACCCCACATGTATACACACAATCCTCTGTTGGCCCTCCTTCAACTTGCAGAGAAGCTCAAAGCTTTTACATCATAATGCCAGATAACGAGAACTCAAACGGAACTGAGGCAGCTCATGCTTTTGCTGTCGGTGACCCCAACAGGGGTCCTGTATGTAGAGGTGTCTTTACGAGGAAGGGTCTTGTCAGCAGAAAGGGCTACTAACGTATCGCACAAGATTGCCCGGCTGATGACAAACAACTGTGGGCCACAAAAATACAAACATATAACGGCACCTTTTTATGTCAGTAGCCGAGTCTATGGACTTGCTCGCAGCCCCGATGTGCAGACGTTCAGCGCGTGGTCGCTCTGAACTTCTCTAGGGATCACAATCGCCTATAAAACAGTCAGCACGGCGGCTGTCCTTGTTTTGACTAGTACAGCTCCCTTTAAAGCCATTTAGCGACGGTGCCCGTAGGCAGACACGCTAAAGGGAAAAAGGAGGAAAATAATACAACTCTCGACATTTCGCGGGTCCAATGAGACTTCATTTCAAACAAGGCGTCCGGGAGCCTGGTAAGAAATCTGATACCGGATATTAGGGCCTGCGTAGACCGGTCAGGCGTTAAAGTAAAACCGAGGACTTGCTTAAACGCACAATCTTGTGGTGACTAACATGGGCTTCCTACCATGCCGGACCGCCTAGAGCCAGCGACGGCACATCTAAAACTTCGATGCATCTTATCATTACGCGACAACTAAACCCGTATTACTCGTGCTATTGAGAACATCCAATTGTACTGCTCTAAAGATAAAAAAAACCCGTCGTTACGTGACAAGGCCCACCCGGCGCTCCGAGACAGCTAGGTTCCTAAACTCATCTTTCTCTTCGATCGTTTGATTATGCATATGCAGTTCCCGATCGGAAGCAGGAGTAGGTACCTTGTTTTTTAGTGGGTTGGAGCTCCTGCCGTCGAATGGACGACAGGCGTCTATTTCTTAGACGCTATTATGAGCGAGAAAACGCGACAAGAGACCGTTCGCCGCGTGCGCTACGGAGGCACGCAGGTGCCATTAAGTGGCCGAACTAAGGATGCCCCGCAAGGGGCTATGGCAACCCAGCCCTCCGGAGGACTCGACGCATTCCCTCGGGTTGGTGAGCTGAGGACACGAGGAGATCTATATAAGTAGTGCCACACAATTCCAAACCCCGGGGGGGGGGAAATATTGAGGTTTTTAGTGGGTGAAGGTGTCACACTAGGTGCTGTTGGCTGCCAGTACCCATAGAGCATTAGCGTTTCCAAACCTCCCATATAAAAAAAATGCGTGGGTTGGAGATTCACACTACCGGTTCCGAACGAACTTCAATGTCGTAAACGATCAGACCATGAACACATGATAGTAACACCGTCAAGATAAATTTAAAAAACGGCGCTAAAGACATTTAACAAATATTGCAAAAATATTAACCAATCAGAATCAGGTGTGCAAAACTATACAAATATGAAGAACAACAGCTAGTCGGCTGCCATCGTCCCTTTCTACAACAACCAAACACACATCTTACAAAATCACCTAAGACCCAAATGTTTAAGGTACCGAAGAACACCGTGGTCGGTACTAATTTCCCAAAACATACAAACTTTGATAACTGCAGGTATTTCACTCCCAGAACACTCAATGATGATTGCCCACTAATTGTCGTTGCAAGTTGGGGGTTATTATAATACCTGAAAACTGCGATACGAATTGGAGCCGCGACATCCAGCATTGTTGGTATACATACGTACATAGTACGAGCCTACATTTCTGTATGAGCCAGCCCACAGCCTCTATTAGCTTCAGAATTTATAACAACACGGACAACCTAGGCGCCTACAACTTAAAAAAATACACTTTTTTCAAGGAGTCATAACAACATGATTCAAAAGCATCAACAATAATCATAGGAACTAAGTGCGGAAGCTTTAAATTAGGCGACCGTTGCAGAAATGAGAAGGTAGTCAAGAAAAGAGAACAACCAGAAAAAGAAGTAGATGCAAGTGCAACATGCCTGCATCAAATAATTTAGTTATAAGATGTACTAAACTAACAAACACGTCATTCAAAATTATAAACTTGAAGGCAGAAATACTTCTACTAAGATACTATTTTTGGCCATCAGCTAATCAATAACATTTACCACCAACCGACGAACGCTTACGATCTAAGATGCTGCTGGATTGGGGTAGGCAAAATTCCTCTGCATCGAAGTAATTGCTCGAGTCTCTTAGATAATCACCTTTTGGTAAAGTATCCAGTACCACAATAACGGTAGAATAAAATGTCTCATAATTCACCCAACTCGATCAGCATATACATATACATTTTCACTAAGCATATAAGTCCCCCTTGTAGTGGATACCGCCGACCTCGGCCGAAACGCTTTTGTTAACGTCGCCGTCTCTCGCCCGAAATAATACGTAACTAACGTCAAGCCTCATTGGGAGGTCGACGGATGGCGGGGTCCTGAGAACTACAGAATCGTATAGGTATGGACGTTCAGCTCGGACTAACAGTAAGCTGACGGGAACCGACACGTGTATTCTGTTCGGCGCTGACATGCGTAATTAGATGCCGGCCAATTCGGAGACTTCCCGCCCCCCTTTTGGGACGATGCTACGCGTATTAAGCATCCCTGTGCTCGCTTAATTAGTGACATAAACCCGCTTCGTCTATCGTTTAGTTCTCTTCGTGGGACTGAGCCACAGGATCGACTAGCTCCCAAAAAACTACCTATACCCCAAGAAAAGACGAGAATTCCTAGTTGTTGTTGTTGCTGCTGCTGGTGTTACTGTTGTTGTTGCCGTATTGCCACGATTGCATTTTATGCATTCGTCCTTCGTTTAGTTTCCTCCGTGGGACTGAGCCGCAGGATCGACTAGCTCCCAAAAAAATACCTATACTCCGAGAAAAGACGAGAATCCATAGTTGTTGTTGTTGCTGCTGCTGCTGCTGTTGTTGTTGTTGTTGTTGTTGTTGTTGTTGTTGTTGTTGTTGTTGTTGTTGTTGTTGTTGTTGTTGTTGTTGTTGTTGTTGTTGTTGTTGTTGTTGTTGTTGTTGTTGTTGTTGTTGTTGTTGCTGTTGCTGTTGTTGTTGTTGTTGCTGCTGTTGTTGCCGTATTGCCACGATTGCTGCATTTTATGTTTAATACTGCCGTTGTTATCATGATTTTACTACTTTTCGTATGACTTTTGTGGTTGTTGTTTCTGTTATGTGCCATCGTGTATACATGAGACAATTTCTAGGGCCTAATCACTGTTTTGAACAAAACCTAATTTGTGAATTAGGCGCGCTTAAAAAAAAACCACCAAAAAAAACACGATACGCGAATCGCGTACAATCTATCCAGAAATACTTGTAACAGCACGAGAACATTCGTAGGTACGTCTTGCGTCTAGTTGCAAGTCGGACATCGTAGTGGTTAGCGCTCGACCATTCTTATGTTACTCATGTCATATCGAACCATGTCAGTCTATGCAGTGACGACTCTTGTTAGGGAGACGTTTGGAAGCTGAGGGGTAATTTTGTAGCCAGTGTGTGCTCATTTCTGCAGCTCATTATGATGTTACCAGAGCCTAACTGGATAGCCGGCTCTTCAGCTAAAGTTTGACTGTTAAGGGAGCTATATTTCTGCCTCGCACAGTAGTACACTCAGTCTTATTGGCACTCGCGAGGTGCGAAAGGAACCACCTGCCTCTGTTTGTCCCGGGGCCCAGCTTATGTCCACAGTTAAGCCCAGAGGTCTCTAGCAGAGGCTATTTGTGAACGAACTACTGTTACTACTACTACCACCGCTAATTGATTTGCTAGGCTGGTTGTTTGGTTCTACTCAGATTGTATCACGGCAGGCGTCCACAACGTATCCGTATAGTTCAATCCAATAAACGAGTAAATATCAAATATGTTTATTTTAAGTAAGTCTATATCTGTTTGCTTTACGACCAGCGCGCTGAAATCGTAATGGTGCAGGATAAGGTCTTCCACAATAAACAAGTAAATACATACTGAGTTTGTAAATACATACTGAAGAGAGCTGCTTCTCGCAGGTATAGTGCGACCTTAGGCGATCACTCGGCCTCCACCCGAAAATGTGTTTTCTGCCGAATGTTCGCCGAAGCTCGAATCCGGCACACACCGCACATCTATGCGTGTAAAATGCTCGAAAGAGGAGTTCATGGCGGCATTCGAGCGCTGGGTAGAAAAAAATGCCTTTGTTGATAAGCGATGACTGTGTGTCGCCAACAGGTGGGTTGTTACGGCGCAGCCTACCTGTATTCTAGACTATTCCTTTGCCCCAACGGGCTCGGAACTCGCCGCGAGGAGCCTGCGGCAGAAGCCGTAGTCTCGACGCTTTCCCTATCAAATTGCCTCTATCGACAGCCTAGATAACGTCGCGCATACTGACTTGTTCACGTTGTTCTGAACTTGGATATTTAATTAATCTAACCTAGCGCTTCCTGCGGCTACCGTTATTGACCGCCGCCATATTTCTGCGTCAATTCCAAATTTCCAAACTTCAAGTGATCGATGTGCAGAGCGTTGCCGGCTATGAGCGGAAATTATCTCAATAAGGTTTGGTAAACGGGCAGCTAGTGCTCTGATAGGCTCTGGGAGGCCGAGGAGCAATTAGTTGCGCCACCAGCTTGGCTATCGGCGGGAAAATGTTTAATGTTGCGGTCGCAATGCGGCCTATCCTACAGGGTGACGCCATCGGCAGCAACGTGCGTCAAATTTCGCTCCGCGCTACGTCGCAACTTATCAGATACAGCAGCAGCAGCAGCAACAGGCGTGAAACCCAGCTAGTAGTAGATAGAGGCTGTGTAGTCGCATCGCCAGGACAACAGCAGAGGACGATGTTGGGCAGAAGGGCTACACCAACCACTGACAACAACCGTGCTTATCGAGGAGAGCCGGCGTCGGCGCTCTCGCGCGCTCTATAAGTGTGGTCAGGTCAGGCATTTTGCGTGAGATGATGACTATCAGATCCCTCAGACATGGTGTCGGAAAGAAATAGATCGAACGAAAGTTGACACGCGATCGGCGGACACCACCTGTGTCTGACCCGTAGTGCATTAGAGCACGTGAGCCTGACGTGAGGCGACCCGACGACTGTTAAGAGCGCACCTCAGCAGAGTGAAAGAGAGCGTCCAGAAGCAGTGCTGGGTTGTGCGGTGGCTAGTGGGCGAGTGCGTGGTGTCGTGTATAGCGGGGCCGACGAACTCGTGGCACACGGACAGGTGTGGCACTCACAGCGTTAGAGGGCAAATCGCTGACAGAGGAAGCCATTCTACGGGGGAAACGCTTGCTTGATAGACGAGAGTTGATCATGACGCACAGAACAAGAAACGCCATTATCCCTGGGTGGTGAGAGATTTACGCCGAGTTGCTTAAATGTTGTCGCCAGGATCAGTAGAGTAAAAGGTGGAACTAGTAGCTAGGGAGACCACAAGTTTGTCACCTCAGAGGGTGTGTTTCGTAGGCGTGCGAACTGCCGGATCGGTAGGCGGTCTAGTGGTTGTGGAGGACGTCAATGGTCGCAATGACATAAATGCGAGTGATAGTGCCGAGGCCGTGTTGCCGCTCAAGACGTCACTAATGAAGTGGTATTAAGCGTTGCAAAGGTTACAAAAAGAACCGCAGTCGTCAATCAGGGTGTTAGGATCAGGCTAAAGAAGGCGGCCTCAAAACAGGAGAGCGCCTGTGGAACCGCCCGGCGTTCAAGTCAGATCAATTGGCAACTAAAGAAATACGCGGCGTTTGTGGCTACGTCTCTGAACAATTTCGAGCACATCCCTTTAACCGCGCTATCGTGAAGTCCTTGAAGTCATTGAGGTAACATTTACAACCACCAGTTGCAAGCGAAGTCGCTAATAAAAACTTTGACGGAAGCACTAATGAACTTTAATTGTTGTAAATCGCTGCGATGCTGCTACAAAAGATCAATGATCAGTGCAAGTTGGTAAATGTAACAAGTCGTTGGTTCCTATCAGCCGAGACGAATAACCACTCGACAAAGTCGGAGCAGCTTTTGTGCTCGAGAGCGATTTTGATATTATCAGCGCGGACTAAAGTTCACGCCACTATTGCAGCGAACGCTCTTAAGGCAGCGTCGGGGACGGAGATTCATAAGCATATGGCAAGAAGACTGAAGACACAGCTGAGTTTGGCTACACGGTGAAACTTAGACCTGGAACAGCCGTGGTACACGCCAATGACTTGAGCAGATCTGTTGACTGGAAACGATGAGGAAAACGATAAAATAACAAAACTGATTTCCTCGGACGAAGATTGCGCCGAATAACAGAGTCAATCGTGTATTGAGTGTCTTTTCTCAAGGGGCATAGTAAGATGGAAAATGGAGCGCTGAACACGATAGCACCGAAGAGGCAGCCATTTCTTCGCACACGTATGGATCACATTGGGTGTTTCTATTTCTCACATTATTTCATTGTTGAGGCGCAGGACAAGTAGCACAGTGCTAGGCGGTGAATCAGATCGAATCGACAACAACCTGCTTTGTACTACGACGAGATCTATGAGCGTGCACGTCGCGCGGGGCGGTAACGCAACGAGATCGGCGGAGTCTTAACAGGCATTGGCTCCCGAGTTCGGCCGAGTCGAGTTCGGTAGAAGGGCCAAGGCCAGAACGATTTCGGTGGGTTGCGCCGATAAACAGCAGCGTAGCGTTACGGCCGTTCTTGGACAAGAGTCGGCGGCGAGCCAAGTGGACAAAGGGGTTGCCCCGTGGATGGGAAGGCGACTGAGTACAAAAAAGAACCCACCACTAGCTTATCTCAATTAGAACTACACGAGGCCGTGGACGTCAGTCGGTGAAAGGAGATCCGGTAGAAGGTAGAAATTAGCGAGCAGAGCAGGAGGAGAGGAGGAATCACCAACGAGGTGCGGAATATAGTGTCATCGGGTAGCATGGGCCGTGTGTAACCAGGATTAGGGGAATCTTTAGCTGGCTAAGAACCATGATTAAGGGAATCTTTAGCTGGGTAAAAACCCGGATTAAGAGAATCTTAAGTTAAATAGCGAGACCGTAATTAGTGAAACTACTATTTATTGTTATTCCAACTAATCAGATTGTATTTGATTTGTTCGACACCAACAAGGCTGTAAAGCGGCACTTGGAATGGAGAGCGTAAGACGGCGGGTCACGTCAGGGGGAATGGGGCTCGAGGAACAAGTAGACGTGTGTCCCTGCCTCACACCTTTTATTTGCATAGCTCCAGCCGTACGATGTAAAGAGGCGCATATTAACCCAACGACTCTAACGAGGTTAGGCCAAACTGTAATATTAGCGAACGGATACTAAAACAGACGTTTCATCTTTATGGCTCCAGCTAGGCGGGTAGGGTGCTGCTCGTCGTTTGTGTTTTTGATAGTAGTAATACTACTGTTCAAAGTTAACCGGCAAAGCAACAAACTAGACTTTGTAACAGCATATAGTTAACGATTTGGCGAAGAATCAAACCATTCGAAGGTAAACACCAGTGGATAACAATCAAACCATTTGAGAAGAATTACGACATGTTTTCGCAATGTGAATGGCCTAAAAAATCCGCTTGCATAAATTTTTCATACGCTGTGCCAGCTGCTTGGACTATTGACGTTAACGAACCACGCCAATGTTTAAATATTGTTGACAAACACACATGCATCGTCCAAGCGAACTCCTCCTAGCACACGAATTTTCCCCGTCTCAAGGGAATTGTCTGCATGTAGACAAACTAGAAGCAAGAAGTCCACACACACACACACTTCCCTAGCCCAAGCAGCCAAAAAACAACTACAACAACGTCAGATCCATGCTGACATCTGAATTAATGTACGTGATACGGCCTACGTCAACTGTTACGAGCGTATGATCATAATTTACATCGCGCGTGTTCGTGTTTGCTTATGCATATGAACAACGTTTTTTGTTCTCTTACTTCCTCTACTAACCCTTAACATAGTCCGGCAAGCTATGTCGGTGCACACACTCAGTGTAGCTGCAGTCTATCGTACACGGAATGTTTGTAGATCAAAAGAATATAGTGTGTTTCACCGCTGCTGCTGCTGCTGCTGCCGCAATTGGTCTTGTCGCTGCACGGTGTCTTGATATGGTAATATCAAGACGAGCGGAACTAACGAAAGCCCTTTGTGCTTAAACGATACGTGAGTGTCCTTACAAACGCTCTTCTTGTGTTTTTCTATATAAAATAATTTCTGTTAACATCTTCCTTTCATTATTGTTTTGTTTATGTTGAATGTTGCGCATTCATTTATCATAACTCACGACCAAGTGTGTAAACCTTAGAGCAGATCGTGTCGAGATAGTATGGTCGGGCCGGAATCGAGCCCTCGACACCCAGTACCAGAGTGGGTACTGGATGTCGAGGCCGTTTGTTCACTGCGCTCCGCCGACACTTCGTTGTGCCGAATTCGCACGAATGAGAAGTATTCGGCTAGTGGAAAAAAAGGCTTAGCGTAAAGTTTTTGGGCTGACCCTCAGCCAAGATTTAACGTCCACGGAACTGTTTTTCACATTGCTTCATAGACGGACAACCCCCATAAATACAAATGTGGGGCAACGATGGAGCTCGAACCCGCGCACCTATCTAGTGTCTCCTCCGGTTGCGAGGCGCAGACTTAATCCACCACGCCGCCAGGCTCGACAAAAAGGCCTAGCGTAGAAAAGGCGTGCCCAGTTGGTATCTGACCAGAAACCGCGCAAGTGAACGTCTGCGTTTGCTGTGAGAAGGTTGACATGCGAACATGTAAGCAGCCTAACAACGTCCGTTGCGATCCCAAATTAATGAAATTCGCCTTTAGGGGGGGGGGTTTCGGGGGCGTTTTCGTTGGAACTCGAACGCCTATAGGCGTCAACAAGTCAGCCTGCCTGTCATCCAGCTGATTTTATGAGTTAACTGTGCCGCAAAGGCAACAACAACAACAAAGGGTTGAGTTTTTCAAGCCAGTAGAATGTAACCAATGTAGCCGAATATAGCGTACGTATGCCGCCGGCACTAGTATGGGTTTCGGCTGTGCGTATCCGCGCGTATGTTCATGTATCGTCACGTAGGTGGTGGCACCTGGCAACGACAGCTGTGCAGTACCGACGTAGTTCAACGGTTCAACGTTTAATTCTGCTCACCATATTGGACGGATCGATCGAGCCAAAGCTGCGAATGAAAATCTCGCTCGTCACTATGGTCGGCTCGCCTGAAAAGCATCGCAAGGCACACAGTAAAGCTTTGTCAATTATTGTTATTATGACTAAAATTGGTTTGATGTTATTATTATTATTATTATTATTATTATTATTATTATTATTATTAATGTGAGGTGTGAATATGTATTCTCGTTATTCATTAGTTACCCTTTAGCTACTTTCAGCACATGGCGCCTAATATTGACGTGGCGTTTGCTCTGCAAACTGCCAATAAAAGCAGCTGCCTCAGAAACTCAAGTTCGCGCATATCCCTAGTATTTGACGATTATTATTACTATTTTTATGATTATATTTCCATGAAGAATGTCACAATTGATGTATACAAATTGTATTTAGTGAGTTTTTTATGACGTGAACAACATTATGATCAATAATTATGCACTAAAGCTGTTCAAAAATGCTATTACCAGTTACGCATGCCACCATTTAACATTGTCTTCTACTGAATCTTAGTAAATGTGCACCTGGTAATTAATATAATAACACTTGAGTAATTGATTGATTGATTTATTGTTCGTTTGGCATGTATACCTAAACACACATGTCACCCTTTATATCAGGGGCCCTTAGAGCGGCAGCATATATATTACCTACGCATCCATATAATCCGTGTCTACTTCAATACCTACTGAGTATTTGCTTTCCATTGTGACAACCTCTTCTTTGTAATATCGACCAGGTCATTTCTAATATTTGGTCCTAGAGCTAAGGCCTCCGCCAGCTCTATATCTCTGCTCCCCCCTAATGCTATACATTTTTTAATAATATGTTTGATTGACTTATTCTCTACTCGACATTCTGTACTTTGCCCCTCCTTATATTTAGCTTTATGCATCCTTGTATCCAACATCCCTGCCCTGGCATCTGCCAATAGCCTACTCGCTCTTGAATTATCGTATACTCATTCTACCCCGCCCTTTCCCGCTTTTCCTTTCCATACATAGTTGCCAACCTTGATTTGGAGCCCATCGCCAATTTCCATTTGTCTGTATATGACTTGTTTACCTTTAAATTCACCATTTAATCTGATACCCTCGCTCTTGCTGACAATTGTACCCAATCTCCCTAGCTGCAAACTCTACTCTGCGATCCCACTTCGTTTTAATCCTAAGTGCCGTCTTTACCAGCTGCGTCTTTTTAACCCATCTTTTATTTGTTACATTTTCAATCCTACTACTAAATCTAAGCTTACTTTGTACTTCCCTTTGTATAAATGTTGACATTCCCCCTTCCCCCTCAAAAAAATCCCTGGCGCAATTAAAACGACAACCCAATGCAAATCTTATCACCTCTCTTTGTATTGTTTCTAACTTCTTTCTCAACCCTGCGCTGTGGACCAGAGAGGCATTAGCAAATGTCAATCCTGGTACATACATGGCCTTCCATATATTCCTTGTTACTGTATATTTATAAAACCCCCAGAGGCCTTTACACCTTACTGCATTTCTTCCTCTTTCAGCCTTCTTCCTCCTTATTATATCTTCTTCCTCTAAATAATCATCCCCTGTAGTAATTGTCACCCCAAGATACTTGTACTGACTTTTATAATCCAATTATTTTCCCTGTACTACAAGCTTATTTGCCCCCCTAGTCCCATTAAATACTAAAACTGCGCTCTTTTTTTTTTCATTAAACGCCATGCTTAGTTCCTCCGCTGCTTCTCCACATGCATTCAACATTTGTTGAACTTCGCTAGTGCCCCGCCCTAACACTACCATATCGTCAGCAAAAAGCAGCACGGGTGTCTTGATATATGCACCCTTTTCCCATATCTGCCATCCCAGCCCCGTTCTATTTATCCTTCGCGCCATTCTGTCTATATACATTAGAAAACCACTGATGACAACATACAGCCTTGTCTGACCCCCTTAGCAACTATTAACTATTTAGATTGTTCGGCTGCTATTATTATTCTTACCGCATTATTCCTGTAAATTTATTCTAGTAACTTCACCCAGCTTCTCTTCAATTCCTCCTCTAACATGATTTGATACAACTTTGTTCTGTCCACCATATCATATGTTTTTTAAGGTCTAAAAATCCTGCCACACACCCTTGTCCCTGCAATCTCGATGTTTCCACAACCTGACTTAATAAAAAAAGATGATCATCTAGCCTATAACCTTTCCTAAATCCGCACTGCCATTCTCCTATTTTCTCATCTGTCTCCAGAATACTCTGCACTCTACTGTTAAACACCTGCATAAATATTCGATACGCTATAGGTGTAATTGTGATTGGTCGCCTATTTTTTAAAGTGTTATTATCTACTCCCTCCTTGGGAAGAAGAGAAACTCTTTCCGTGTGCCAACCCTCCGGGATTCTGCCTCCTCTAAATATATCATTAAATTGCTTCGTTAGACAATATACGTACTCTTTTCCCAACGCCTGGATAATACCTACCGAAATCCCGTCAAGGCCACACGCCGTTTTTGGATTCATTTTCTTTACCACGCCTTTGATCTCATCTGTTGTGGTTGTAATCTCCGTGCTAGTTCTTGTTCTTTCTACACTGTTCACGCTAGTCATGAAAAATAGTGCTTGTAACGCGATGTCCAATTTATCTGTTGTGTATGTTCTATCCTGGACGTTATTTGCCTTTTAAGACCGCTTTGCTCGCTGGCCCTTGGGGGCCCCCAAAATCCTGTTAAATTCCCTCTCGTCTGTGTTTTTAATTGCACTTTGTATTAACATTTGAGCTTTGTTCTTAGTTTCCTTGTAAGTTCCCCAATACTCTTCTGCCTTGTCTGCGTCCTTTCCCATTACTTTTCTATGCTCCTTACTCGATCTTTTCCAATCAATTATATGATATGTTTGAAATGATTATTACTATTATTCAAATGCTTGCCATATCCCCAGGTCACTATATGCTACTACATGTGGGTACAGGTTCGATGCATTGCTGGATACAGGTACTAGGCAGGCGCAAACGACATTAAACACCACAATAAATACGGCAACCATCTACGAGACTTGTGACAATGTAATAATAGAACGTTTTTGTTTGTATGCACGTTTGTGTTCCATCGGATCATTTATAGCACGTTGTGCACTTGCCGCAGTAGCGATATGGCTCAAAAAAAAAATATATATATATCACCCGTCTACATCTCTTACTTTACGCAAGTTGTTTACGTAAAACTAAATAGTATGAAATTGGAGGAAATGTGTTTGCACATGGAGATCCACTTAGGCTGTGGTTTGCTCTTGATCCTCAACAAGAGGAAGACGGTAAGCCTTAGAAAGACGTCTTCCAGAACTTACTTGATAAGGTGGGGAACATCAGGCAACAGATGTACTATACGTGTATTGTTTGCATACCAGCCATCTACTAGCATAGAAATCTCAACTGTTTAGCCTTCCCTAGAGAGTAGGAATCCGTGTAAGCGAAACTCTCATGGTGAATAAATCACACCTGCGTATCCGAATGCGGATGTGGCTTTTCGTCTGCAGCTATCATTGCATTTTAAACTCAATCTTCTATAAAAGGCTAGAGAAATAATTTCCTAGCCCCATTTAAAGATGTATAATTTTTTTTTTTCTCAATAGTTATATAATATTTCCTAGCCTCAAGTGTATGCAGAAACATTTGGAGGAATTGATGAATCGAAATGGTTTTTCAATTCTCCCCTGCCCTAAGTGACTTATAATAAGTGAGCAATGCGCTATCTAAACTCGACTTTTTCTTGTTTGTCGTTGCTGACTTTAAGGTGAATTTCCTCGACATAGCTGCCTTGAATACAGCAACCATTTAGGCAGTTCCTCTGCACGAACTTGGATATAGCTCCCCTACGTATAGAAAATCACAATCATTTTCGGACAATGTTATTCCACATCTTGTATGTGTTCTCGCTTAACACACGTCTTAGTGGAGGTATCCGTGCGCTATATTTTTGTAGTATAATACTCAAAGTTGACGCATAAGATATCAACTATGAAATGCATTCCCTGATATACAAATGATACGTTTCTACATAATATACATAAGTTAATGAAATATTTAATAAGTGGTTCCGTATTTTTGCGGTTTTTTAAAGGTTAGATATATACTCCGGACTCATGGACGTTATTTATTTTGTCTTGGAAAAACCAAAATTAATTTGTGCAACACGAATCTATGCTATCGAAGCCTGATTTTTAAAAACGGAGACCCATGTAGCCTTATTATAAGAAATATGCCTTGTGCAGCCAAGTGCTGCGCCACAGGGTTTGCAGATCAGTCTCGTTGCATTTCAACCATGTGTTGCTAGCACATAACCTTGCCTGAATCAGGCGCTGCTTTAATTAAACTAAAAGTATTTGAACACAAAATTGCAAGTGCCTCAACTGAGATTATGAAAAACTTTTAAAGAAAATCGAAAAACAATATAATTACACGTTGGTTTAAGCTGGAAAATAACCAGAAGGCAGACTGTTCGGATAGCGGCATTGAGCTTGTCCTGTATGAAGTCTGTATGGAATAAAGGCAAGACAACTTCAACATAAGAATTAATTATGCCTCGTATGGAGCAAAATACAAACGAATACAAAACTAAAATCTGGCGGGCTTCTGATAACGTATTAAACAAAAAGGCATGATTCCGCTACGCCATAGCCCAAAAATAACGGGCGTACTGTACGTGTTATTCAAATGTCTAGGCTGCTGGCTTCAAGACTTAGAACGACCACGTTTACATTTGTTTTGCCTATAGTCGTGTCTGACATATTAAGCCGTATATGTAAGTTGTCGCCGACGGTTGCTAGGCTCTGAGCAGAAGCGTAACTTCAAGCCGCCCTACCAGCGGCTACAACAACAACACCTGCACCCTTGCAAGCGTGCAGCTCCGACTGAAGCTCTGAGAGTTGAGTCCCATATACCTTGCTGTGAGACCCCGGTGGGCGCCCTGGTACACCACAGACTCCACACAAATGTCTGGGAGCGCGCAGAGCGAGATCTGCGATGCTCGGCTAGCAACGCCACCTTTGCCACAGGACAGCTTCCTGGATACGCTACTCGGCGAAGACGACTGCTGTCTTGGTAGTTTGACACTTATGCCATTCGAGCAAACCCAGGCCCTGATCTAGGATGGATCATTCACCCACACATTAACGGCAACTATGGTCAGGCATGCAGCAAGGCAGGCCAGGCAATCAACTCAAGGTGCACAAGTACGCAACCGTCGCAAGCGCCTACCCGTTTCTATATCCTCCTGTTAGAGACCCTGGGAAGGGAGGAGCAGTGCCGCTGGCATTGCAGCTCCTCGATATTGTATATAACGACTATACAAAATATCTACTGCTCTAATCAAAGTGTCGTATTTTGTAGCGGCGGTTTGGACGGCTATCACACCGTTGAATGAGGAAAAGGGGCGTTACCATGGCAACCATGAGCCGACTACCACACAGGTTTGAGCCTCAGCTTTGCTAGTTTCTGTTGTAGGTGATTGTACGTTATCCTGCTGATGCTTTCCTCTGTTGGACAAAGCCCATATAGGTCCAATAACGAGAACACGATAACCTTGGACGAACATTTAGTCACTATCGTGCCACGAGCACCTCCCTATTAGGAGTGAAATGCAGTTTAACTATGTAGTTGTCGGAGCGTCACAAACATATATATATATATATATATATATATATATATATATTTTTTTTTTTTAATTAGTTATTCTTCTTTTTTTAGTTATTCCCTCTTATTTAATCTAGTTCTTGACGACATTCTTTCAAAATTAGACAAAGCTAATATCGGGTACCAACTTACTGATGACTTCCGCCTTATGGGCTTAGCCTTTGCGGTGATCTCATCCTCCTAGCCTCCACGAAATCCACTCTCCAACGGCTCCTTAATATTGCGGACCCACTTTTAAAATCCCGAGGCCTTGAAATTAATACTAATAAAAGCTTTACTATCTCCCACCTATTTAATAGGAAGGAAGGTAAAGGTTTTATCAATACCGTATCAGAATTTAACGTTGGAGATCGGCAATTGCCAGCTAAAGGTATGAGCGATCGATGGAGATATCTTGGAGTCGACTTTGACAGCAATGGCAGAGTTGACTCCACCAAGGATATACTCCTTAACTTACTCAACAGACTCACGATAGCTCCCCTTGAACCCCACCAAAGACTCATATTTTTGAAAGACTTTCTCATTCCCCGTCTCCTATATAAACTGGTCTCCGGTCCCAGACCATCTTACGCACTCCTTAGTGACCTAGATAAAGAGATCAGAAAGGTTGTTAAGTCGAAATGGCTTAAGCTCGAAAACTCGGTGCCGAACGCCTACCTGTACACGCACACAGCACACGGCGGTCTGGACATCCCCTGCCTCCAAACATTCATTCCCAGAATCCGCCTCTCCCGCCTGACAGCACTACAACACTCCACGCACCTTGGGGTCCAATGGATGCTAACCACCGAGCACTTTAAAAAAGATCTTGCGAAAACAAGACTTCTTTGCGAGCCCTTAGGAACCTCCATTGAGACCGCTACACAAGAGACCGATTACTGGTCTCAACAACTACACAACACGTTCGATGGGGCACATTTTAAAAAAGCACAAGAAACGCCCTTTGTACATTACTGGATTAAGGGTATGCCCTACCTATCTGGTAAGGAGTATTTAAACCTACTAAAGCTCAGGATCAACGCACTACCAACGCGTGCCAGATTGGCCAGGGGACGCCCGGGCTACAACAAACGTTGTAGGCACGGGTGTCATGCGCCTGAGACGTTGGCTCATGTCGCTCAGATGTGCGATATAACACACAAACAAACCATAAAGAGACACGACGACGTCTGTGATCGCGTGGCGCGTCTTCTCCGCGAAAGGGGTCATGAGGTGGTTCGTGAGCGAGTATTCCGTCGACCGGGCGCACCGGGTCTAAAGCCCGACCTCGTAATAACAACACCTACCGAGGTCTGGGTTTTAGATGCCGAGGTTTGCGGCCCGAACCGGGACCTGGCAAAAGCACGGCAAGACAAGATCGCCAAATATGACGTCGAGTTCCTAAGAGCGGCGCTCCCCTACCCGCAAAAACCTCGCAGATTCGGATCCATCACTATCTCTATGAGTGGTGTATGGGACTCCGAATCTGCGAGGACGCTCTTGGGGCTTGGCGTCACGAAGAGGAATCTTATGGATCTCACCGTTTTAACTTTGCAAGGAACCTTGAGGATATATCGCTCGCACCGGGTCCATAAGAGCGGGGGCTACCATCAAGCAAGGACACGGACAACTGACTCTTAACTTCACGTGACACCTTTTTACCACCATTTTTATTAAGGCGAGCACTGCCGAGTGTGCAAACGTATTGTAAATGATTAATAAATCATCACAATATTTTCTATACATATATTTTTTCTTTTTGATGCTCCGACAACTACATAACTTGAACAAGGCGTTCTTAACATTGAATATATATAAATTATGATGTTATCTTGCCATCATGATCCGACATGTCACGTACGAATGTACGTTACTAACCTCGATTTTACCATGTACGCCAAAGAATTAAGCAGTGCCTCGTCCGGTCCCGGTAAACTCATGAATACCATCTTCCGCTGTTTTATTGTAAAGCGTTCTGCCGTATGCATCTGCCTCGATAAATGAATTGCCCTTTTAAAACTTTTTTCTGCATTCCGGTCTGGGAGTCTCGTGCGGTCAAATACAGCAAATTGTTAGAGCCACCATCGCCGCACTACTCGAACAGGACAACAAAACTGCATTTTGTCAACTTTTAAGATAATTAGACAGCCGCTCACGTCTCTCCTTTATTAACACGGGACTCTACAGGGGTCCGACATCGGGAGAGGGGGGGCTTCTTAAAGTACTCATATCATACATGGAACCGCCATCGATATGGTAGCAACATGATTTTTGTAAAGCGTATTTTCGTTTGATTGTTCTTACGACGTTGACCGTAATACTACGTATTCGAGTTACTGAACGTGAAATATTAAAAGTGGATTAGCCAGAGCCATACTTTTTTTGGCGAACTGTTCTCAATACGACTATTTGCCTTCTTGCAGCCAGTAGGAATATGGATCCGATTTCCGAACACGATGGCTTGTCTGCTTGCTCCACTGACCAACCTGTTCACTGTGCTGTTCTGTAAATGAACCTATACTAAGTGTAATATAGATCGTAATATTATTCATTATGAGAATTTAGTGATAACCTGTGAAATGCTACGATGACCGAGGCGACGATCGCGCAAACCGCCTCATGCTACGCCAGGCTGAAGGCTCCACATTGAACAGATCTGAGAATAAAACACTGTTGTGGATCCTGGTAGCCGTTCGATACACAGAGAGTATGTAGTAATTCATGGCTCTCTGCTGCCGTGGACTATCTATATATATATATGTAATCCGTAAACTGCGAATCGATTCATGGCGGTTAGAGCGAGAGTGACACCCGTCGAAATGCAGTCCTTTATTGCACCCGTGTTGAAGAATTCTGGAATAATACCAGGCAAAAATGTGTCTTCTCAAATGCAAATGCGATTTTTAAATGCTGACGTTTGTGGTAAGCCGAATATCCGTTTAGCGTGGAGCGAGGTATCCGTCAGCAGGTAGGCCAGACTATTCTTGCAGGGCGAGTGCAATCTAAACACTTTTTGAGAACGGCCGGCTTGATGCGGTCAAGCTGATTTTTCTTCAAAAGAAATTCACAAACCTGTATGACGTATGCAGCCATTGGTTCCAGCTTGAAATCAAACGGACTAAATGCCTTCGTTAGAAAACGTAGTTATGGCTTTTGCATGTCAAGCGCTTCTCACAGTATAGATGATGTGATCCGTGAATGAGGGGTCGCTGAATACGATTGAAAGTAAAGATTCCGATCATTTTAATCGGTTGACGTCTTGAGCGCAGACAGAGGGTGTTATTAGCTGCATCGCGTTCTCCCCAGAGAAACTTCATAACCTCAGCCTTGACCAGATTCATTTTTAGTCTAAGCTCGCAGACAGAGAACCAATAATTAAGAAACCTTCTGAAGCAGGTTGTTGAGGCAGAGCGCCATCCAGAGACTGCTGCACGTAACATATTGATGTGTCGTCTATAACAACCGTTATCGTGCTACAATGTATTTTGACACAGGAATTGCAACTTTGATGAGTTTACCTAGGACGAGCGCGTTTGAGGCCTATACTTTGAAGTGGACGGAAAATGTAAAGGAAGTCAATTTAAAAATATATACTACAGTAGCGATGACAAGCACGGCCTGGCAAGCAGCCTGATATGAGAATAGAATAGAATAGAAAACGCCTTTATTTACCGAATAAAGGGTAAGAAGGAAAGCTAGGTGGGCAAGGACGCCCCCAAAACCTCCTTGTTGTGCAATTCTCTGGCTACACGCCAGGCGAACATATTATTGACTGTTTCGAGTCTTGGAATACATTTAGGTAAAAACATTATTTGACTTCTGCGATTATTCATTGTCACGTCGAAAAAACGGTTGATAAGATCGGCACTTGAAAGTTGCGATAGTGCTTGCGTGTCGTTGTTCTTCAGTAAAAACGAGAGCGACGGAAGGTTTACAGCATTCGGGTCAATATCACATCTTTTACAGAGCCCTTTTTAGAAATCTTCTCTGAATACCTTCAAGCATGCCTATGTGCTTGCACATGTATGGGCTCCAGACAGGTGAAATAAGGGCAGGCATTTAACCACGGCGTTTGCATCCCACGAGTTTCATCACGTATTATGCAGCACGGAAGAATTCCACGATCCTCAGGAGTGTTGCAGGCGCCTGAGGTTCGCCTAATTTAGTAAGTATTCTCTCAATCAAGGGGCCCGGTGGTCCCAAAAAATGTGCAGAATTCAAACTGTCGGCGATTACATACGTTGTACTGTTCAAGATAGTTCTATAGTTGTTCGAATGAGCATTTTTGGAATACCTTTGACATTAGGGCTGGTGTGCTAACTGCGTAGTGGTACTTTTTGCAACTCTTTCATTCTATTTAATAAGTGGGATGACGCAATATCATTTTAGCGCCTTGGGTACTCACCGGTTGCAACTATTTGTTCTTTGCAATGCCTAGTATGGAATTTTACATATCATATTTATTCACCATAGTTGTTGGTAGTAAGAGTATGGAACTTCTCCAAGTGCAATGGAAACCTGTATTTGGGTAGAGTATGCGCAACCCTTAGAGTATGGAGCGACTGAAATAAAATGGTTGTCGCTCTACGAATAGAGCTTTCTGGAATTACAAATTGATCACTCTAGATCGCCAATAGCACACGTCACGTAATACTGATTGAACACGTTTGCCATTGAAGTCTCATTAGAACCCATACCATCTCCTCCTTTACGCTTTACGCACATTTTTCGGTATGCCACTCTGAACAGGTCGAATTGCATTCCAGGCCTTTGTATCCTACATGTCTTTCAGGATGTGGATCAGCTTTGAACTTATAAATACTGCATTTTTTTGGTTTTTAATATTTTTGCCAATAATTTTTGAGTGACTCAGGTTTTCCTTAGTGCCCAAGATCAACGTTAGATCTCAGTTCCTGTTGTTGTTGCTGTTAACAGACGCACATATTCGTGCACTGAAACACTCGAATGCTTCACTGATGTCATCTACAGCGTATAGGTCCAACCTATCAGTCTCCATACGGTTCGGCACAATCTTGATGAACGTGGAGATCAGCTCCTTTACGGCTATGCCTCTCGAAGCAAAACCGATGCTACGCCAAGCCCAGGCCTGACAACACTTCGCTTCAACCATTGCCTCAGAAATACTCAACTCTACAAACTTCGCCTTGGGTTTTAGTGTGTTGTTAGACTTTTACTAAACAAACTGGTTCACGCGCTAGTGTCCCTTCAATCTAGCGCTTTCCCTACTGAAGTATCCTGTTTGCACCTATCCAAAGTGCTTCATACAGAAAAAGCGAATATAAAATAGCCCTCATATACGGTCTGTTTATCTCTGCGGAAAATATATTCACTTTGGCTACTTATCTAGACTTTCGTACTTGCCTATACCGTGTTACTAAATTCGCCGCGAACATCATCTATTTCTCATAAATTCTATTACATTTTTCAATTGCTACAACCAATTCAGCTCTTTGGCTCCACAACAACATCCGCCATTAGTTCGTTCTGCCCAAAACAGATTCAATATTTTCTTTAGCTCCCACGCAAGAAGCTTCACAGAAGGGAAGGGCAGTGAACTACTAGATAGTGCATTTCAAATCTGGAACAGGCCGTTCAGATAGGCAATGGCCCAGTTTTTCTCGAATATGCAGCATTATGAATAAAGTATCTCTTTGCAACAGCTCCCCGTTTAGCTGATAAGAGGAACGCTATATCCGCCGGTTCTACAGAACAGCCGCGTGCCCTTCCTCCTTCGCCAACCCCGCAACAGGATGCCATAACATAAAATTGGTCGAAACGGGGGTTTTTGGGCAATGATATGTCCCTCCCGGTACTCCTGCTTGCTTCAAACGGCATAAAACTGCAATAACGGCAGGGCACTTTGGCGCCACATGATGCACGGTGAGACAGCCCGAATAAATTCTGACGTTGCATCAGGCCCAAGCACCTTACCGGGTGGAAACAACAACATATTGGTCTTAATAGTATTCATGACTGATTTAAATTTACAACTGATAATATTGGCTGGGTCCACCTAAAATAAGACTGTTGTGTCGTTAGCAAACGTTTAAAATTTTCCTAGAATGTGGTGGTTCATTTTCAACAGGTAAAAAATCGATAATTCAAGAAATATAAAGGAGCCAAAAGCAGGACAAGCAATTGACAACAGCTTTATGAGCAGTGCAGGTCGAGAGGAGCTGTTCTGCTAGCTCTGTATGCGAACTCCCCACACAAGGAAAGATAATTACTTCGCAGTGAGAAAACTAGCCAAAACGTTAATGTTAGAGTATCCCATTCCTATTCTCCGTCATACTTTTCGGTGACTGAGTGTCCTCGAAATTGTTTATTGGTAACAAGAGAACCGGAATGAGCTAGAGAAAACCAGGCAGGCAGACACCGTCGCCTTGCGAGCTCTTGAAGGTATTGTGCAACTTTCGGGCTGAAAACTTCTAAGACATTCGTGAGAAGTCCAATTACCGATGTTAAAGTGTTGTTTCTAACCCGAGCTTTTGATAAGGAAAGGTCATTAACTCAAACGCGATAACCTAGGAATCGTCATATAGCATATATAGGCGGTAATTACCTGTGTGGGCCGACTATGAAGTCAGAGTACATTTTCCATATTTTATAAGGTGATAAATAAGTGCGTTTGTTATACTTGTAGAATTGTTGTAGAAAAAGGGAACGGGGTGACAAGTCTGTATAGTACCCATAATTTTACGCGTGTCTCAGCATTTTCCCTAAGTACAAGTATAGTAAAACACACCCATATATTCAGGGTGTCTAAACCTAGTTCGACCAGCCATGAAGGGGGTCATGGACTTTGTTACAACAAAACATTTTCTACAAGGAAAAGGGGAACGAACATGTACTATTAAGGAGTTTGCAGTGGAATGACCAAATGTTGTTATTGCGTTATAGTAAGGCGGATGTCACGCCACAAAGTGTGCGGTTACGACAAAAAAAGATTCATTTGATGGAGAAACTCATTAGCTGCGTGGCAGGAGAAAAATGCTGCGTCCTGTCAGTGGCATTTACCGTTGGCGAGCAAAAGGCGAGTGGTCGTATGTAATCAATTTGCAACAGTCGAGACCATATGATACCAATCTTTTTAGCTATTGCTAAGTTGGATGGAGATTATTTTGGTGCCAATTCGTTGTGTGATTATCGTAAGCCGTTTTCCCCGCGTCCCATGTAGGTTTCCAATAGAGGCCCAGCGAGTTACCATCGGACAATCCATCGATTCCCGAAGGCAGCGTCCACCGTTCCCTAGCGTCCTTGCGTGTTGGTGCTTCGTCGAAGTGGAACACACTCTCGAACAAATAGTTTGTGCGACAAGTACCAATGCGCATGTTCCTAGAAATATGTGGTGTATAAGCGTGATGGGTTATTCCATACAAACAATACAATTCTTTCCCCTAATCGATTGGTAATTATTTTAATAAATCTTTATTTGCCTTAAGTCTGGTCAAAGTCTGGTTCGGGCATATATATAACCCTAAATGTTTCAGTTTGAGAAAGAAAAAGTTAAAGAACAAGCACCTATAATTACGTACCATAAATGCTTATTTCTATATATATATATATATATATATATATATAAACCGAGGAAGCTGGCTTTAGTGGCAAAGACTTTGTCTTGCATTCGGGAGGCCTGGGTTTGAGTCCCAGACCGGCCACTCTTAAATTGGTCTTTATGGTTCTCAATTTAGACAATGCCGGAGTGGATAAAAATCTGCTATGCTCCATGCAATGCCCCTATGTTTACATCTAGCGAAATATAACTTTTTCCCGTCAAAGTGGAAGGGACTTTTGTTCCGTACAAAGATTTATAAGTATATATATTTTTTTCTTAAGCGTTTAATATATATCTATATCTATAGATAAACGTTGAGTTTTGGCGGCGACAAGATTTTGTGCGAACCGCAGGAGTGTAACGCGTTGAGGCTGACTTAAATCATGCAACTACAGGAAGAGGAGAGGCGTGGCCGTATAGCCCTTTGTCGTGTGACGGAGGGCTAACAAATACAATACAAATTTTTACTTACTTTCTTGTACGAGACAGTTCGTTGACAACAGCCCATTTTCGAACTTAAACAATCAGCCTTGTAAGGAAATTTGAAACTGTAGCTATTTCAGACATTCAGGATGGTGTCTAAGTAAATACAGGGCAAGCATAGTTATTCAATGTGGACAAAAACGCTGGCATAAAGAATGACTCAGCACTTTTATTTTCGAGGCGAAGTATTAGGATAACTATTGTGGCTTGATGGGATCGAATGTGCGCGTTAAACTACACAAAAAGCGGAAGAACAAGTCTTGGGTGACAGGCATTGTTGAAAGAGTCCGTGTGAGTTGTGCGCAAGCCGCACGTTAAGGTACTACAACTTTGCCAAGCGACGTACCCTTTAAAGAAAATACTTTTTTCCCCTACCCAGGGTTGAGAACCCTTATACCAAGCAGCTGGGCATAAACGCTCAGAGCCTATACAAAAAAAGCAAAAGTAGTTACATAAATGTGTTATGTTCGATTGTACATCAAATATGTCAAATGTTCAATACAAATATTTACAGGGCTTAAATGTTTATAAAGATAGATTGTCGCATCAAACCGTGAATTCCCCAATTTTGTGGGGCCATTTAGTTTTCAATGTCTCCTTTGTTGAGGCACTGTATAGTGGTCGCCTAGTAGCTCCGTATAGCAGAATTGACTCATGTTTTAAATCAGTTGCAAAACACGAAATATAAACGCCTCATCTTGGGCGTTTATATTTCGTTTGTATATATTGGTAAGATTCTATCTAAAATACGACGGAAAAAGCCGATTCGTATTCGATAAAAGTAACGGAATACGTTTCCGTCGATCGACACTGATACATCCAGGTTCACCGATGATATGTATATGATTGGGTGCAGCGTATGTTAACTAATTGTTTTTCCAGTGTATATAAGGTATTTGACGTATCAAAGATACTACTGAAAGAAAATACATATTTATATATACACACGTAGAAAAACAATATATATATATATATATATATATATATATATATATATATATATATATATATATATATAAACGTATGTGTACGTTATTGCTGTTCCTGATGTACGTTTACCACGAGCAGTGCGCTTGCCCTTTGAAAGGCTGTATAAATGGTTGTAGTAGTAGTTAGCAACCGAATTCGTCAAGCGATATGGGCCAATGTCGCACGCAGGCCCAGTCGACCTGGGGAGTGCAGGCCTAGAGAGCTGCACCGGCTGTATTCAGATCAGACTACCTACTTGTCTATCGTCGATTATTAATGAAGTCTCTACTATAGTTCACACTAAATCTAGAATCTAGAATTTACTGCTTACATTGTATGGTACTCACGTTGTATGTATAGTGCATGATTACACAGATTCAATGTGTACGTATACGCGGTATAAATACCTTGCGTAATGACAGCCTTGTATTGTATGGTATTAATTTAAATTGCGTGCTATCTTATTCAATCTAATTTTGTTTCTCAGCTTTTTCTTTGCGTCTGCATTCGTCACAGCTAGGCGTTTGATTTAAAAAAGCCAAACGTTAATCCAGAGTCGTTGCTGAATCATAATATTTTCTCTCGAGTGTTATTTGCCAATAAAAATGTATCCAGCGTTTGTGCGAAGGCAATTACGCCTTTGCTCGTTTGGGAAGACGAACTATGTCCGATTGCTCTAATAGTAGTACAATATAATGCCGAAAAAAAATTGCCGAAACACTATTGACAAGAAGTAAGCGCTAGACTTTTCTATAAAGAAAACCTTAGCTATATACTACTACAAAGAGCTAGCCTTTGTAGGCCTGCTCCTGGTAGAGCTAGCCTGCAGGCAATTACGCTGGCTTTTTAAGCCAGCGCAATTGCCTGCAATCTCAACAAGGATTGCTTAGAAGAGACTTAAGTCATCCATATAACGAAATAGACTATGTTTAGCCAACGGCTACAGGCAGTTCATATTTGCGCTCTAACACGCGCGAATCTAAACATTTGCGCACTGTTTTCTCATACAAGGGCATGGGCACGAGGCCAGACATGAGTACAGTAGAGTGAAACAATAGTGAACTTTAATTACGGCTTCCCGACCAAAAGCTTGTATTTCCAAATTGTGTATTGGGCAAAGATTATCTCATCGATGACGAATCGGCGCACGTGGATTTGGATATTGTCTCGTGCGGCTTCCTAGTTTACGCCATGGTAATATTAGTTTGAGTGCAAGATATAGAAGCTGGTAAACGCTTTGTCCCTGCGCTACCTATAAAATTAACAAGAGGGTATCACAGGAATGCCCAACATTCGGTAGTTAAAACAGTGCTAAAAACGGTTGATAAACTGACAACGATCGAGAACACCTTAGAACATCGTGTTTGATCTCTATGCAGACAAACGGTCATCAAAACAGACAGGAACTTCAGGTTCAATCCAAATTATTATAATATATAGCCGTATATATGTGAATCTGCAACGGGATGAAACGTCGGAAATGGCCGGACGCTCGAGCATAGCAGTCACAAAGATATTTATTCTATGTGGTATTTCCAAAAATGTAGGTGAACGTTAGCTCTATCCAGCGGTCAGTAAGAAGTATGTCTCCATGCAGTGTAGACGGCGCTCCACTTTCGTACAAGGTCTTCGTCAATGATTTCAGTGAGACCAGCCATTACGCAAGCAATACCGCAATAAAGTTCCTAAAAGTTGTTTGCAAGAAATGTGATTTTCATTTTCAAAATTTCTAAAATTGTCAATATGAAGATCGTTTTGTTAGCTTAAGTTCAGGCATTTAGAGAGGCGTGACGCTTGCGCTAATGCGGAGTCTTGACGAGAACGTCTATTAAGCTATCCAGAAAATGTACAAGCGTTTATGAAAGTACGTGAGTTTAGAACAGATGCGTGGTAAAGGGCAAAATATATATTTTAGTATGTTTATACAGAACATTTAGTATTGCTTCTCAGGTCTACAACTGTAAAACTATATTCACGTCTATGGCTCCTACGTGTATACTATATTAGCCAGGGCGTACAAAACCTGACTGCGTGCAGTTGTCTAACAAGCAGCAAGCAAGTGGCTCCAAGTCATCTTCAAAACTTGGCACTTTTCTTGATCGCAAATTCTATCGCAAGGCTAATCGAGGAGCTTACGGAGCACAGGTGGGGGACCCACAGGCTACAGCTTGGGCCTATAGGTCAGCTTTAACGCCGTGCATCCAAGGGCCAGGCTGGTTGGTGCTGTTAAAGGGGGAACGGGCGTCTGTTAGGGGTGCGACGATTACCGCGACTTTTGCCCCGCCTCAAACCTGGAGGTTAGTGTGTCCATCGCCGACTACGCGGCACGCAAGGCTGAACTGCTCAACTTGTAACAAATATGCCCGGCTCGCCAACAGGCTCAATGTCGTGCCGCTACTATTCGGAACATTCGGCGGCCATGGCCCCGATGCAGGGTTACTCCTCCCGAAGATCGGCAGATGAAGTCGGAAAGGTAACAACAGAAAAAAACTCTACTAGTTACTGGCGGGCCAGCGCGGCAATGCGACAGCAATAATGGCCATAATGAGGGGTGCGTCGAGCACACCCTCGACTGGTAGCGCTCCTCACAAGTTCTTGTGTACGAAGTTAATCATGTATATGTTACAATTTGTCCACGCGTAAATACACGCCTATTTCTGAGACCGCTGTTTTCCATGTACTCTGCGATTTAGTAAATATATATAACGCACCAAATTAATATATATAGATATATATATGTATATATATATAGAAAGAGAGAGAAGGACGGTCTTCCATGGGCCGCCTAACTTTGGGCCATTCCAACGCAGTGACTCAGACGCTGGAGATAGTTGGTGCATTAGCTGATGAAGCGGCTTGATCAGGCAGAGCGCGTTATACTGGGCCGCTCTGACGGCTTACTCGCCTTACCGCCGTACGATCATAATAATAGACTTATTATAAGTAAACGGAAGTCTGTCGGAAACGGTCGCTGCTCGGCCGCTTTTGTCATCGAAGCAAAAAGGGAAAGCCTGGCGCCGGGAAACAACGATGGAAGCTAAGTCAATCGGTCCACGCTATATTTTGATACGCGACGCAATTTCAGCATCCGTCGATGACACCGCCGAACTTACAGGTGACTCGCGTGGCGCATATATATATATATATATATATATATATATATATATATTAGGGGAGCACTGCCGAGTGTGCAAACGTATTGCAAATGATTAATAAATCATCACAATATTTTCTCTCTCGATATATATATGTATATATATATATATATATATATATATATATATATATATATAGCAGCAATGAGAAGCACTGGGTGGAGGGCTAGCGGGGTAAAATATCGCCATTTAAAGTAAATGTGATAAATACCACGGCGCGGTTTGTCCGGCGGTTCGGTCCATAGTAGAACTGGCAAAACGCTAGATCGATTCTTGTGTGGAAAACTTTGATGTAACATAAACACACTTAACCAGCCCGGGTGTTAATAAATAATATATATATATATATATATATATATATATATAGTTTCTAGCGGCGGTGGCTCAGGTGGTTAACGCATTGTTCGAAACGGGGCAACCAAGAACGCAAGTTCGAGTCCCGGCGTTGCTTGTTTTTTGTATTAAACGTGGTTGCCGATGTCCTGGTGCTACATTGCTCAGGAACGCAATGACGATTGGTCAATTTAGACGCTATCGTGACACGGGCACTAGCCTACTACAAACGTCTTTATAAAAAAAATGCTGTGTTAGTCTAAAAACAATCTGTTGTGATACAGCATTGGGGAATCTGGTCCCTTTGACAAGGACTCTCTATTGCAATAATTTGAAACGATTTATTACGCAGCACTAGGAATAAAATCGTTTTGGAAACATGGGGTAATAAGTTTGGTGTGAAGATATGGCAGGAGTTTCTAAAGCTGGCCGAATTGCAGGGTTAACAATACTTAATGGTTTCCCTGTAATTGCTAGATGTTCTTCGCTTGCTTCGTTCTCAGCTAGAATCCTAGAGTGTCAGCCTGGTCTTTGTGAAGTCAAAGTAACGGACGAGCTTGCAACGTACGGTGTTACCTATGCACGACCATATACGCACCCTTCCTAGTGGGAAGAAGATGCCCCTGAATAGGTTTATTCTTACTTTCGATAGGGTGTTAGTGGCAAGAAAATGGGCAGTCTTGCGGACAGGTGCTCATTGCGAAAAACTTCTTGGAAGTGCTCCCAAATAGGCTACGTGGCGATTGTGCGCTCTAACTCTGCACGTTGTGCTAACTGCGGGGAACCCTACGACACCAGGTCCGACGCATGATAGAAGATTTATTCTGTTAGGTAGAAGAACCGCCTAATCATGGAGCCCAGGGCGTTGCATCAGATCAGAATGAGTCACCCAGAAACTATGTCGAAGAATGTCCTGTATTTCAGGGCACCCTTGTGGAAGCCGCCTCCGGATCTTAGGCCTCATCCGGTTCCTTTATTAGGGAACGTAGCCTTGCCTCCGTTATTGCGACCTACGTAGGAAGGCGGAGACCGAAATAATGAGACTCCCCCGTCCACAGCAAGCCTCTACCGGATTGCATATACGAGCGGCGAAAAGTCCTACGGTGCTTTTCGTTCGCAAACGGAGAGTCTGTGAAGAATAAGATGCCAAGCTCTAGGAGGGTTCTACTGGAGTACTTCACGTTATTAACACCATGCGGCGAAACTCTTGGTCAGATTCATAGGCTCGTTACGCCTGACTGTACCTCCTGCCATGGAAATTCGTCAGACCCTGTCATAATGACCAGGACTTAACCACCCTGCCACTCTTCTTCTTTTCGAATACCGCCCTAAACAATTATGGAGGATGAGACACCGGAATGTGGGGGTTGCACCTAGAAGATAAGGGGTGTCTTCACGCAGGACAGTTAAGCAGCAAGCGCCCGAATAATGAGTCCAAAACACAATAGATGTCATGGGGACGCATCCATCGCTAACATTAAGGCCTGGGTTAGAGAAATCTGCCCTAGCCTTAAAACTTCCGTTAAAGTCGCCGACTAAAATTCTAAAGTATATATGGTTACCGATAGCGTTAATAAAACTGATTGCGCACCGATATTCCTTTACGTACTGCATCTATTATTCCCGTAGAGAGAATGAAATATCACTTGCCCAGATGGTCCACGCAAGCTTAAGTGTCTAGAGCAGGAGGGAGCCCATCTGCTCGACGTGCTCTCTTGTGCGATGCACTTGACCCAACCCTTTACAGAGCTGTATGAAGGGGTATGGACGCTTGTGCAAATTGTGTTGCTAAGAATGCTACAAGTTATGATTAGGCTGACCTCGCTCAAGCTAAAAGAGGGCGATGTCTTTGCGGCCGCCCGCGTTCTATTCTCGAACGACTCAGCAAGTGTCCTCAACGGCTCCAGGCTGAGCGCCGGGTGGGTCTTTTTCCAATCTATGAAAACCGACCCTCTCTCAGTAGTAAGTCTAGGACTGTTTTAAAAGCCTTTAGGCGTTCTTTCGTTAGGCATTTCATAGTTTCTGAAGCTTGCCGTCGGGACCAAGGGCCGTCCGTTCTGACAATCTTTCGCCAGAGGAGATCGCCCGCTGGATCTCCTCGCCGTTACAACCGGGCCTCTGTCGTCCTCCGTCTACATCGAAAAAAAGATGAGCCTTAATGGCCTCTGTCAGACCTGGTAGGATCGTCGATGCTATCGTGCCCGTTTGCGCCTTTTGTATGAACTTTCCTCATACGTCCTCGCTCGATTACCCTAAACAAATTGATTCGACAGCAGAGGCTTACTCTTTCTAATGGTGTATTCGGGCTAAAGAGCTTTGTCTGTTTTTCTTATAACTCTTTTTCGGCCCATTCCGTGTTTGCCTTTTTGGTCTACCCGCGGGCTCTGGCATATTGGCACCGGGCCCTAATACACTTTTTTGTGCAGCTCCCACCTTGGGGAACCACAAGTACTTTGACGTAGCGTTTCTCCGCTGCGGATGCACTGAAACTAGCGGAAATCTCGCATGCTTTTAGAATGATCTTGTCTTAGCATTTCCCATTGAATGTGTCCCCCAATTTGCATTGTCTCCTTAGGCGTCTCTTTCCTCATGGCTACGATCCGATATCTTGGCCTACTTCTCCAAGACACTAATGCGTCGTTGAAGTTCCCCGTGATAATCTGGGTCTAATTGTCCCGTGTTCGGACGATAACATCCAGTGCCTTTAAGGTGTTCGATAGATTCGTTTGGACAACCACTGTGTTCATCCTGGCGTCTCTGTGTATGCTTATGATCTTTTATATCTCCTTAGAATAACCCTGCCTTTCAGGCGATCACTGTATGACCCAAGCGGAATTATTATTCCGAAAAATTGACGCTATCGGGGTCTTTTCAGGATCGTTTGATCGGCGTCCCATTCTGTGTCTTGTTCAGTTTCCTGTATGCACGTGATTACTGTTCAAGCGTCATGACGGGCCTTACGATGCCTTCGACGTCAACTTCCCCTTCCTCCAGTTTTCCGACAACGGGAGTCTTAGTGAGTTATGGCTAATTCCTCTTCGGTAAAGTCTCCGGGTCTCGGCACTATGCTGCCCGGGTTTAAAATTGTGCCCGTGTTTCTGAGTTTAACATGCTTTACTTGGGCTGCCGGCAATTGGGGCGTTAGGCAGGCAAACGAACTCCGAGTCTTGGGCCGCTCTCACCTGCCGGTAAACATGTTCGCGTAAATATTCTTGATCCTTCTATACAGGCCCTATACCGTATGTGCAGGTCTGCTTCGCGCTGCGTCTCTCCTAATCTCCTTGGCGATGTCTTGGGTTACTAGGATAGCCTCTAAAGCTTTGTTGCCTGGAGCTCCGTCTTCAACTATAGAGCTTCTTTTAGTGTCTTCGCAGCTGTGTCAGTTCATGACGGCCTTTTTTCTTGAAGTCTACGGGCCGCCCTGTTGAGCCTTTCCGATGCACTCATTAAGCCCATTTCAGGTCTTAGTGTGCTTGACGGTCAGAGTTTCCAATGCTGAGGAACTTTCTAGTAGTGCTACTATTATAAGGCCAATGTGAATATGCGGTGGACTGCTCGCAGCCTCCCGATCGCTACATGGGTGGTTTCGTTATGCTTCACCCTGCGCTAAAATAATTTGTTTGAACTTCACAGCCCCTCCGTCGCACGGCCACACACACAATATACCAAAATTATCACTTTTTGGAGCATCATTATGGTGTGCAGCTCTCTGGGTTAACCTTCTTGCATTTACAAGGGCAAGCGTAATCCCTTGGAACTTCGCTTACACACGATGCTGCATTCCATGACGCCAAACCAGCAACGAGAGCTAGTGTTAGTTAGGAGTGCGGGGGCCTGGCTGCCTGCCAAGCGTCCCCCCTCCCATTGGGTAAATGGCGCGGACGACATAACTATAAGTTGGTATTGGCCTTCGACTGAGCGCAACGTTCGCAAAGTCTACTCAATGCAGATGCGGAGAGCCGGTATATATATATATATATATATATATATATATATATATAAAAGTTATTCCTATACACAAATACGCCGAAACCTTACCCAAATGACTTGTTGGCAGAGCACGCCGGTCGTAGTTGCGGAGCAGTTCGTCCAGGGCGTCCAAATCCTTGATGGTAGAGTTCGGTCGGTTTTTGTTTGCCTGTGGCGAGTCGTAACTGTAACGAGAGAACAACAAACAGAACCGAGCTAGAACGGTTGACCAGCGCTACTTGCCCACTTAACTAACCGTCATGGTGCTTGTGTTAGGAAACGTATTATTTATTGTTGCCTCGGGAAGTATCGATAGATTGGCTATTATATATGGTTGTTTTTGCTCTTCTCCGTACTACTAAATATACATACAATAATAATATAGAATTTATCGAGCGCGCGTTTTACGCACAGGCGATTCTAACGAAATCGAGAATATATTTTACGACTAACGCTAAGGGGCATTGTTACGTTACAGGTCACAATAGCAACCGTTGTAGCAACCACACTAGTAGTGGTATAGTATATCTATAATCGCAGTTGTACACGACACGACCCGAAGCGACAAAGGCTATAAAAGCAACAAGCGACGCAGTGATAAAACCTCCACTAAAACAGGAGGAGAACAATGTAGGTCTTTAAGACAGCAGGTAGAGAGGTAGACCAAATAGAGCACGGCCCTCAACACCGACACCCGGCAATACCTATCTGAAACTAACGCATAGTGGCAACAACAACAACAACAATCGTATAACATGCGCGCAACAATGCGAACCACAACAACCACAACTACAACTACGACGAGTAAGCATTAGGATTGCGCCAGCAAGTAGCAACAACTAGAGTGGACTATAATGAAAGTGCAATAAAAAAACTACAATCATTTATTTTGCAATATGGAAAGGACAACTGAGGCCGGAATAATCGAAGTGTTCGTTTGCCAAAGGACTGCGCCATGTAGCAAAGATAGCAACAGCAAACTCGAGTCAAGGACGCGCTTGACTTGACTGCGCTCATACAATTCAGGTTGCTGACGTTGGCCATGTTTGTGATGTCGAATGAGTGGGTGACGGGGTGGAGTCCTGCTTTTCGCTATTGCTTAACTTCTTTATATATATTATGGACCGACATAGCCCGCCGGCAAATGTATTTGTCCATGTTGTCTGTTATCACAATGTATATATTAATTGTTTTAATTTAATTTCAAGGTTACAGGGATAGGTGATTAACTAATTGCACAATAGTTTATAAAGAGTGTTACCAGTCGAGTTTATCTTCGAGGCAACCCCTCTATTGTGTCTAGTATTTATACCGCATTGCCACGCTGAACCGCCAGGAGTAGCCGCTGAAGTAGATGGTCAAGATCTCGTTTTTCCCCTCTTGCCCATTTACTTTGTGTATCAATTGTTTAGCGAAGCGACCACGCCTCAAGGCCGGGTCCCCGAGTGTCTCAAATAGTAGCGGCACGAAAATGAATTCGTTGACAAGCGGGGCATATTTGGTTTTCTTTAGTCGTTTAACCTTGCGTGCCGCGGAGCTAGAGGCGAATGCACTGGCCTCTAAGTTTAAGCGTGTCGGTGATCGTCGCATTCCAGAACAAGCGATTTCTCGCTTTCAGAGGGGATAAGGGGAGACCATCTGGTCTCGTTCATCGCTTCTCAGGGGCTGGTTGGTATTTGGATGCACGGTATTAGAGCTGAGCTAAAAGCCCGAGCTGTAAACTCATTCACCTCACTTGTAACAGCGTTGACGTCTTTTGCCTTTACTGCAGGAAAGCCCGTGTGTACCTCGACGAGTTCGCACTCGGGGAGAAGTACCTCGAAAGCGAATAGGTTACGCTGGCCTTCTCTTTATTTCTGTCTGCCCACTGGTGCGTTTCCCTTGATGGTGCCATCGTTAGGTACCAGAGATTAAGGGGAAACTGCATAAAATCGAACGGTTCTCTAATGGCTAAGCAAAACAGTGGCGGGCCAAGGAGGTCGCTCTGCTGCACGCAGCTACGTGAAAAAGCGTTCTATCACTCTGGTCTATAGGCTTGGTCAACCAGGAAGGCCGCCTCTAGCCAATCTATTGTCTTCAGTATGTGGTCTCGACGGACTAGTGAAAGGGTTTTTTAAATCGTGTTTGGGGGGGGGGACGAAGTTGTTAGGTGCACTGGTGATGAAGGCATTGTGGTGTGGACCACAGCTTCGATGCCATTGGCTGTGTGGAAGCCAAGCTTCTAGACACAATCCTTCGTCCCCTACCCGACCTTGGAATTAACCAAAGGTATATCTTAATACGGCCAAGCTGGTGAGCCCCAAGCTTCTCGTTCACGAAAGCTCTCTTAGTAAAGAAGCTTGGCGAGAGCGACCCATCCGGATTTTCAAGCGTAGTAGACGGCTGGCGATATTTGCATTAGTCCTGGCCAGGAGGTCTTAGATAGAGTGCGCGATACATCCGTACCGCCGGTTGTTCACAAATAGTGGCCGCGGAAGCAGTTGGACTGAACCGTGCACCGGTGATAATCTTGCCCTTTCCCATGCTATAGCGTAAATCGGGAACCGAGGGGACGCTGATCTGTGCGCACCTCCACAGTTTGCGCATTGGAGCATTCTTACAATCCTCGATTAGATGTCGTTACTGCCGCAATTTAAACATGCCACTTGACGCTGCAGCAAAATGCGTGAATGACCTACGCGCTGACATTCAAAGCACCTAGCAGGGCGTGGTGGCTCGACTGTCACCGCGTGGGTGTGGAACCAACACGCACGGTGGTCGGCGGGGTTCCTTGAAATAAAGCAGCACCTTCCTCGTCGGGATAGTTGCTTGTTGTGGCCGGACTGCTCGCTTGCAAATGCGCTTGACATCAATAAACGCCGCGGGGCCGAGGTTCCTGCCGAGTATTTCTTTGTTCTCGAGATCTAGGCTGAAATGGCTGATGACACCCAGATGTTGACGATACTCCGTAACACTGGTTTGACTGCAGCGCAGCTAGTTCAGTGATGCATATCAGTTTCCATGCTCTCAAGCTCATCGACCGAGATTTGTCATTCAGTGCCGAGACGTTGGCGTCTGCCACTTTTAAGTGTAGGGCCTTGCACACTCCCAACGCATTGCCTCCGGGCAATGGGCTGCCGTCTTCAGCCGCA
>QVRM01005948.1:777500-779721 GCA_003439945.1 Dermanyssus gallinae | reverse complement strand
CGACTCCCAAATCAGCTGATCACCGAACCATCCAACGGCCCATTGGTAAACAACAGCAACATCAACAATGCCAGAACACAAACCTGCCTTCAAATCGCAACGTCCCTACACCACGTCGCCTTCACTTCAACACAAGCCAACAACGCAACGTCGTAAGTGCACCCGATAAGAAAAACACGGCATGTGACAACCTCGTGGCGCACAGTTGGAAGAGGAGGACGTATCGTGCACGTATCGACAGGAACGAATAGAATGACTCAGCTAAAAGCTGTAGAGGCACGCAATATACCTGAACGTCCAAAAGTCAGAGCTCTTTTTGTCAGCAGATTGGAGTTATCGCACTCTGCAGACGCCCTCAAGGAGTACGTCAGCCGCATTGTGGAATCCGACACAAACGTGCTCGTCGGCATGAATCAAACATATTACAATAGCTACCACGTTCAGGTAGAGGCTGATAAGTTTAATGCGCTACTGGACCCGTCAGTGTGGCCAGAGGGTATACATTTTAGACCGTACCGCGGACAGCTAAAGCCGTATAGAGTATATAATGCAGCAAACGATACGAGAGCTAGCATTGGTGCCAAGCGCTGCAGGCCAAAAGATGACAACAATAATAACAATGACGAAATGGAAACATACAAGTGACTCGATATTACGTCCGGAAATCGGAACTCGATGACAGTGTCATCAAAATGTCTTTTATGGAATGTAGAGTCCCTAAATAGTCTGTACCGAACGTCAGGAGAGAATATGTTTAGTGAATATGACATAATATTTTTAACCGAGACATTTGAAACAGATTTTACACGCACCCCTTTTATAAGTCATAAAATGTTTCATGGACTAGCGACTAAATCAGAGGGCCGGGGACGACCAAAGTGGGGCGTGTGCATAGGCGTGCGAACGAAGGAGCATGCCAAGCTTCTTCGTAGCACCGCCAGGCAGATTGTACTAGAACTAATCGATTACTATCTTATATGTGTTTATAGCCCACCTGAACGGACCGTCCATCAAATAGTACAGGACATAGGTAATTGCATGGAAATCTGCACAAATGTAAATAAAAATATAATTATAGGTGGTGATTTTAACTGTGATTTGACAAAAGAAGAAGCCAGGCAAGAAAGTTTCAAAGCTGCGGTCAACGAACTTGGATTAAGCATTCATAATAAATGCAATGACCCAACATATTTTAGCTGGAACGGATACAGCGCGGTTGATATTGTTTTATCATCGATACCACAAACGGTCGAGGCTATCTTTGATCTTACCGTAATACAATCGGCACACCGCAAGCACTGTCAAGTGGAGTTCAAATTGCACAGAAGACAAGAAACGGCGACACCTATAATCAATCGACCATCTCGCTCATTGGATGTCCATATACTGGAACACGCACTACAAATGGCCTACGGCACAGATGATATAAACTATATTGAAAAAACGATTAAGTGGTCTATCCACACGGCTGCAAAACCAAAGAACGTGAGACTGCAGAGACACAAGCCGTGGTTTGACAAGGAGTGTCGACAAATGAAGAAGGTGATCTGTCTGTATAAACCCACAACGTCAACTGAACTTCTACAACTGGCGGAATTAAAACGAATATTTAGATGTACGAAGAAAGAAAAGAAACGGCATTACGAGGAACAACAACTCAATTATGTCGAAGCAAAACGGGACCCGATCGTATTCTTAATGAACACTTGAAGTCGAATATTGACGTTTTATGCCCTATTGTGACAAAACTATACAATGAATGTGTTCGACAAGGCAAAATTCCCGATGAGTGGCGGAAAAGCTATCTACAGCCTTTATTTAAGCGAAAGGGAGATGCAACTGACCCAAAGAACTACAGGGGCATAGCACTTACAAGCGTCCTGTACAAGATATTAACGTCGCTCATTGTTAATCGACTGTACCCGTGCGTAGAAGACAAAATTCCAGCAGAACAATACGGTTTTTTAAAGAGGCGATCGACGTCAGATGCAGTTGAGTTTGTTTTAAACCATGTATCACAACGCCTTTCTAACAAGAAAATGACATACGCTGCGTTTATAGATTTTCAAACTGCTTTCGATTGCCTGCCAAGGGATCGTTTATTAGACACTCTTCGCAAACGTTTTAACATAACAGGCCCCCTTTTTAATCTCGTTCATAATATATTAGCGCACAATATAATTTGGGTGAAAAACGGCGACCACTATGTACAAACACCCGT